>CAAKHD010005174.1:0-12663 GCA_901007705.1 Fistularia tabacaria | reverse complement strand
TTCCCCCGTGTGGAGAAAAAAAAACAAAACAAAAAAAAAAAAAAAAAAAAAACGGGGTGGGGCGGGGGGGCAGTGGGGGGGGGGGGGGGGTTCGGGGAGGGTTTCGCTTGTTTCTTCCCCTGCACCTCCAGTCTGACGCACAGGTAGAAATCCTCTTTTTAAAAAAGCCAACGCTTGCATCAGATGGTGGCGGGGGAGTCGGGAGATAATGCCTGGGGTTCGGCTCCGGCCTTCCTGCCTCCAGAGACCCGTAACAGCAGAGCAGACCTCAGCAGAGCAGCAGCTCCGCTCCACCACTTCACTATGTAAACGCTTCCACGCTGATGGAAAGGTAGGTGTGTGTGTGTGTGTGTGTGTGTGTGTGTGTGTGTGTGTGTGTGTATATGTGTGACAGAGACAGAGGAAGATGACACCTGCATGTGTGTGTGTGTGTGTGTGTGAACTTGTCTAAGTGAGAAGGTCCCTCCAGTGGCGTATCTACGACACTCCGTTCACCAGCGGGGGAGTGTCCTGTTTGTCCTTCTTCATGCCTCGTTCTCTGATGGGTCGGTGATGGTGACGCGACGGCCCCTCGCCGCCGGCGACCGCGGCGCCCGGGGAGGAGGCCGGCCCTCCGCCCCGCCCGGCCGACGAGTGCTGCACGCTGCGCTCGTTGTTTCCGTCCACGCGGATCTGCGGGGGGAAGAAGGCAGCGGGTCTGAGCGGAGGTCTGGGACGGGATGCAGCTGAGGTTATTTTAAAACGCTGACAAATACAAGAAAAAACACCGATTTCCAAACAGAGTTAGTTTGTGCGTCGTCTTCTTTTTGTCTCGTCGTTGTTAAAAAGCCCGTATGGGAATTGATTGATATCCGATTAGCCGTTTCCACCTGAGGGGGTTCCTCTGCTGAAGCTCCAGCCTTGGACTTACAGACTATTCAGAGGCAGCTGTCGATTGCTATCATTTACTGGTAGCGGGTGAAGGAGGCTGCGGCTGGATTAGATGTATCTGCCATCCTGGGTGGTTCTCCTCTAAATGCAGTTACCCTCTGATCGGGGTTCACCTCAGAAACAGGACAATACGAATACCTGTCCGTCACTGCGAGGGCAGAATTTACACGCGGTTGGGAGAAAGTTAGCGGTTCGGTTCTTGTCGAGGGAACTGGACTGGAGTTTTCTCTCTTGAAGATGATTCAACCCTCATCCAAGAGGCTCCTTCAGATCAGAAACGTCTTCAAGAGAAGAAGTTCAGGTCCAGTTGCCACGTCAAGAGTTCACCGCCGGCTGGATGACTGCGCAGACATGTTGGTGGTTAAAGCTCCCCTGCCGGCTCGGACTGACCCCCTCATCTAACCTAAAGGGGTTTTCGGGGCTCCAGACTCTGACTGCAGGCTCCTCCCGGCGCTGAGCGTGTTTTAGGCCGGCAGCCCGGACGTACCTGCAGGGTGTCCTCCTGCGCTCGCGTCTTGGGGTCTCTGACGTGCCGGGGCCTCGGCTCGCTCCACTGCACGTCTTCCCCTGGAAACACGGATCGGCGCGGTTACAGCGGCAGATGAACCCCGGCCAGCAGGCCGAGCTTCATCTTTCTTTCATTCGTTCATCACGGACAGCGACTGTCCTGCAGTCAGGGTCGCAGGGACGCTGTTGTCTATACCAGCTGTGATCGGACGACAATCACAGGGACACATTTGGGACGGACGACGCGTCACACGTCTGAATACTTCAGGGCCTCTGATCGACCTCCATCACCCTGAGGAGAACCCTGAGGAACCCAGGGAGACTCCACGCAGGAAGGGAATCCAACCGGGGACCTTCTCGCTTTGTGGCAGAAGATGAAGGTTCCCGGTTCAAATCCCGAGCGGGGCCTTCCTGTGTGGAGTTTGAGCGCGGTCCAAACTGTGCAAAGCAGAATGGACCGTACCTGAGGCCAGCCCGGGTAAAGCCAAAGGGTCGCTGAAAGCAGCGGCCGCGGCCTGGAAGTCAGACGTTCTGTAAGACGGTCTGAACCCGGCCTGTTGTGTACAGGACGGGGCTCTCTGGAAGGCATCCTGCAGAGATCTCATTATTTGATCGACTCCTTCTCCTCGGGCTTGAATGTGATTAGACGCCTCGCAAACCGTAATTCACTTCGATCCACTCATTTGCTTCCCTCCCCCTCTTCCGCCCCGGCGGTTCGCCCAGAAATATTTATATTTGTACTTGTATTTGTAGACCTCACCTTTATACCCTCCCCCTCCTCTTCCTCTCCCACCGCGTCCCCGCGGGCCGCCGCCGCCGCCCGGCCGCTTCCTGCTGTCCGTCCGCCGGGGAAGCGTCCCGCCGCCCGTCATCAGCTCCTCGGTGGGAGCCAGCGACCAATCGCTGAGCTCCTCTCTGTGGTCCGACTCGGTCTCGGAGGCGTTGGAGGCCTCGGAGTTGGTGCCTTAGGGGGGGAGGAGACGGTCAGCGAATAGACGGGAACGGCCGGTCCCCGCGCTTTCGTTTTCAAACTCATCAAATCCTACAAGGCGCACCTGAGGCGAAAGCCGCGCCGCCGCCCCGCCGGCCCCTGCCTCCTCTCCCTCCTCCTCCTCCTCCGTAGGGCTTCCCCCCGCCGCCCCCCGTCCCCCGGCCCAGCCCCGTGCCGTTGTCGAACACGTAGGTCTTGTCTTTGGGATTGCGGGGGCCGGTCCCCCCTCCGCCGCCGCCCCCTCCGATCTGCCTCAGCTGCTCGTCGATCTGCAGCCGCTCCAGACGGAGCTGGTCCACCTCCTGGTGGAGAGACGCAAATTCAAACATTATTTTACGTGTCCTGCATTTCTTTGGACGACATTGTTGCAGGATGTTGACCGGACGGACCTTAAGGTAGTTGAGGTGGTAGTCGAGCAGCACCGTGGCATTGGAGATGCTCTCCTTGGTCCCCACAAACACGAATGGCACCATTCCCTGCGGCACAGAGGTTCAGAGCTGTTACCGACCCGTCTGTTCTCCTCAAGTCACTGTTTCTGTGTCTGCGAGCTCCCGGTCCGGATTCAGAGGCTCTCCGACGCTCACCTCGTCCGCCGCCGCCACCGCCGCCGCCGAGGGCTTCTTGTCGTTCTCCGGCTCGATGCGCACCCGCACCACGCCTGACTTGTCCACCACCTCCTGGATCAGTTTCCCGTTCTTACCGATCACCTTCCCTGTGGCGGCACGGCAGATAAAGAGCTCAGGAGCAGCCGCGTCGTACAAAAACAAACATCTGAGGTGCGTCGTTGGGGGTTCGTCTCTCACCTACTAAGTTCCTGGGGACTTTGATGATGTCTTCAGAGAACTCCAGGAAGCTCCTGGCTATACGAACGGCATCCTGGTCCTTCGGAAACAAACGAAACAAGGATGTAGCGGCCGCGGCCCCTGAGTCACGGCCGGTTCAGCGGAAGCCCACCTCTCCGTAAATGTGGAATGTGCACGTTTCTTCGTCCAGGTCTATGTTGGTGACCCCGGGGACTTTCCGGGCCTGCTGGATGTTGGCCCCGTGGGTGCCGATGGCCAGGCCCATCAAATCGTCCCGCACCGCGAACTGCTCGTGGAAGCGCGACGCCAGCTGTCTGGAGCTCTGCGGGGTCAGGAGGAGCATCGTCGGCGCGCCGCGAAATCCCAAACACACCCGCGGAGTCGCGGTCAGCGGGCGAGCCTACCTCCAGCTGTCTGCTGGCTTCTTCGTTCCTCAGGATGAGGGACAGCTTGGTCCGCAGGCTCCTGAAGTGCATGTCGCTCATCATGGTGGCCCGCTTGGCCGTCACCTCGTTCACGGACTGCGGGAGGAAGAGCGAGGCTTCATCACCGACGAGGACTTTTTAATTTTTTTTTTTTTAAAGGTGGCAGACAGGCCGGACGCGTGGCCGGGGTTCCCACGCACCAGGATGACCATCTGCTTCTTCTCGGAGTCGTAGGTGACACTGAACGCTCCCACGGCCTTCTTGAAGTCCTTGTGTGCCGACTCCTTGGAGCACCTGTCGACCGGAGGTGGCGTGAGAAGGTTATTGGTCCGAATCGATAAGCCGCACACCTGAGAGTCCACGTGGGGAAACCTACATCTGCCGCAGGTCCTCCGGCACGTCCAGCCTGATTTTGACGAAGGTGCTTTTGGTGGCGGGCTTGTTGGGGTTGACTGGCCGTAACCGCTCCAGAGTCACAATCTCGTTTAGCGTGGCGTCGCACGCGGCGTACTCTATCACGTAGAACTAGAGACGGGGGTGAACAGACGCTCTGAGGCAGAGAACCATCCTTAGAAGATACATTCAACGCGATGGACGTCTGCTGAGATGACACAAACATCTGAAAACTCTGTGAGGCAATGCGGAGAAAAAGAAAGCGAGGCTGATTCTTACGGAGCACCGTTAGCTGCAGGGGCAGCTCGATCTATCGAGATGAAAGAGGTTGAGCGCTCGGTATGATCTTCTCCTTTGGGCCAATCATCTGCCTCTGTCTAACCCTCTCCTCTGACACCATCTGCCTTCCTGTCCTCCTCCCCTCCATCCATAAACCTCCTCTCTGGTCTTCCTCCAGACCTCCTGCCTGGCAGCAACAACTCCAGCATCCTTCTACCTAGATGTTCTCCATCCCTCCTCCGTCCATGTCCAAAACCATCTTAGAGCGGCTTTATCTCCATAACATCTACCATGTGACGGTGCACGCCCAGGCTTTCCTGCTGCTGTGAACACGCAGAGATGCTCAGAAGAAGAGAAGGAGTGCAATCAACATCTGGCCTGAGAAAAGACATGCAAGGCAAACGTCTCTCCTCGACCCACCGCGGAGCTCCGAGAGCCTGATGAAGTCCGCGCGCGCTCGGCTGCTCAAATCATCTCATGACAAACTCTCCTCTCTCCTCAAAGCGTGGAATACGGACTGCAAGGAGAGTTGACGTAGCAGAAAAAGGCCGTGCAGGATGATCCCATGTGTCTGCTACCAACACTGATGCACTTCGATGCCCTGATTGGACGTGTTGCCGTTTAAATGATTCGCATCTGTATTCCACATCGTTATCACATCGAAGGTCGGACGCCGAGAACGTTGCACTCCGATAAGCCGAGTGGAGAACCGACACGCCTTCATGTTTTTCAGCGTGCACGTTGCTCATGTGCCCATGCTCATTTGGCCGTTCAAAAGTACAGTTCCCTGCAGCGCGGGGTGAACTTCACACTACCGGCAAGCAAATGTGCTTCAACGCGCACCACGCTAGAGTCCAGACGCAACCTCAAACATTTCCCGTCTTCGGCGGCAGGGCAGACGCGGACGGAGATGTGGGAGATCCTTCCGGTGCACGACAGACAACGTGGACGGAGCCGTACCTCTCCTTTGACCATGCGAACCTTGGCCAGCCACCACCCACACGGCTCCTTGTCATTCGCCCTGGAATACACCTGCACGCACACGCACACACACACACACACACACGTTGCCCATTATTCAAGCAGGGAAGGCTGAAATACAACCACTTGAATCAGGTCAGGGTGTGAACAGGTAATTAGACACATTTACAAATGAGTTAAATGGATTTAACCATTAACGGTGTTTAAATGGGTTCTTCAACCTGCCGTTGTGAGACAGCGCGCGCAATTTGTTATGAATGAAAATATCGTCATTAATCCCCACCTCCACTTCATCGCTCTCGTTAATTTCCTTGCAGAAGCCTGTCGGCGGAGGGAAACGCACGTCCTGGAAGGGGATCTGACGCTCCGGCTGCCAGCTGGCAACAGAGGAACACAGTCATGGCGTCATGGCGGAGGTCGGGTTTGACGCCGCCTTACGGCCGCCTCCGAGTTCGACATTACTCACTTGTTTTCAAACGTCACAGTGATTGATCCTTCATGGACGTCCTTCACAAAGGCCTGTTGGAGGCGTGGACAGGAAACAACACGGGTTATATAAAGCCAGGAATATTCTGCTCTGGAAAGTCAACATCAAGTCTTTTTATTTTCCTGGTCTTTTTCACCTTTTTGCATTCAAACCAAACCAGCCGTGAACTGCAGACGGAGCACCGGAGATCGACGAAAGCATGAACGATACTCAGTTCTGCTCCCCAATGGAGGCCCTGGACGCTGCGACCCCAACCAAGAAGAACCCCTTTACCAAGTGACAGTTCACCTCAAGGGGTTTTATCCTCATTTTTTAGGAGAATTCTACTGGTGTTTTGGGGTTATGATAAAATATGGATTGACACGCATCACGCAGAAGCAGAAAGAATAACATCTGACATGGAGTGGTAAGTGTCAGTGATTGTAAATAGGATTATTCATGACAAACACCTTTAACTGTCACTGTTTTCTGCAAACTGCAGTGCCATCAATAATAATGTCTTCATTTAATTCTGTCATTCAAATCCACTCAGTAAGCGGGTTCCAAACTTTTATCTGATTCGGGCTGACAGCGTCCATCATGGCAAACGGGGATCTCCTGCAGTGGACTTGCTGCGGTCACCACACACACACACACACACACACACACACACACACACACACACACAATTCCAACTGTGCAAAGATACACACAAACAGTACATTGTGTATGACTCGCACTTAAGTGCTTGTTGCTAGCTCACTGCTAAAGTTTGCCTAGCCGACAGCGGAGACACCGAATGCGGACAAATGAAGGCGTTTTCATTGCAATGGAGAGCCGTGGAAAGGAGTTTAGGTCAGGTCACACGTTACACATATCGCTGTATGTGATGCCTGAGATGCCAAACGCTCTCAAGCGTCACTTATCTGCATTCTGACGCCGCCAACTGTCTTTTGGGTCGCGGTCAGATCTTATCGTGGCATCTGGACTTTCTGTACTTCTCCAGCTTTTTGCCTTTCCTGCCCTTCTGGCCTGAAGACGCCTATGAGCAAAAGACGACTCTCTGGTGGGAGGCGAAATATTTATCTGGGATTGTACACACAGTCTATTTGTGTGTGTGTGTGTGTGTGTGTCATGTGTTGCAAGTAGGACATGCAGCGCCTTGGAGGAAACCAGTCAGAGACAGAGATCCTTGCCTATGGGTGGCACCAGAAGGGCAAAGTAACAGCCAGAGACGGATGAAGCTACATTTTTAAAGTAATTACAGCTTCTAAAAGCCACCGCTCCAGCTGAGCTTTCTGGGAAAAACAAAAACACAGAGATCTTAATTGCTCAGATTAGTGAAAGGTGTATTCGCCGCGTGGAGCCCATCCTTCCAGCGAGTGGAGTGCAAGGATTACAATGCTGGGCAATTAGGCACGTGTAACTCACTTACAAAAGAAAGGAAAAGAAATGAAAAGGGTCGAGTGTGGAGACTTTGCTGCACATAACAGTTTGACACGGACCCTTTATCCATCATTTGAAGATCTGGAACGGCCTGGAACGGACGGCAGGGAATAGCGCCCTAAAAAAGTTCATTCCACTCAGTCCGCATTATTTAGTAGAAAATACTTGTTTCCATGTTGTTATTACGTAGAGGGAGATGTCATGAGAAAACAGTCGCGTCCAAACAAATGGAAAATTGAATAAAAGGGTTCACACAAAAACCACTGAGTGTGTGTGTGTGTTGTAAAAGCTGGTGTGCTGCTCTGGGACATTTGTGCTTTGTAGGAACACCGATTTCACTGATTTGCTTCCGGCCACAAGCTTGTTTTGACCAATAAAATCTATCTTTTTAAACACTTTTGCTGATATTTGAAGGTCCTGGCAAGCTTTGCTAATAAATGTGGAAAAATAACAAAACAAACAAAAACCGTCGATGTCCATCAAACAACTGAAAATCTTTCACAGGAAGATCAAGGCTGGAGATCTGGAGATCACACAGCAGCCAGGAGGAAGGTAATATAGGAGAAAAGTAGCTGATAAAAAAAGAGACAACCTGACCAGCGAAACTAAGTGTTCCAACAAGTGCTGAGCGGTTTCCAGATGTTTAACGGGATGGAAGAATCCCATTTGCGCCGTGAAAGGGATGTATGATTGTCATATCGGGGATTTGCATGAGTTTTTCCTCTCTCGGCTCCGGCCATGAATCCACGTAAGCCTTCTGCTGAAAGAGGTGAATGAAAGGAAGGGACTTCGGTCAGGAGCAGGAACACCGCCCAATCACAGCCTTGGAGGAAGGGAAGGCTTGTTGGACCTTTGCAATCATCCAAACACGCAACTGCAGGAACCACATTTACTACCTGGAAGTTGAATGGTAAGACAATAAATAATTGCCAAGTTCTTGATTACATTCCTCGTGAGTGTGGGCTCCGAACCCTGGAGTCTTTACACCAGTATTCTTCTAAGGCTAAAACACGGCTTACCTACAAGTTCCAAGCAAACAAAACAACGACTGCCTCATTGTGCCAGAGCGAGCTATACCGAAACAGGAGGTCCTGTGCCAGAAGCTGCACTGGTGGGAACATCTCTGCCATCTCCAGACATTACAACAATGCCTTTAAATTGAAACCCAACCTGACACGGACGGGTTTTTGTATCTTGCTAGTGGACGAAGCAGCTGCAAAAAGACACCAGGCCAGATGCTGTAAAGAGACTAGGCTATGCTGATATAAGTTCTTCATCTCCAGCGGTGATAAATTATAGTGTGTTTGAAGAACAAGCCTTTATAATAAAGGAGTGCAGATCCAAATCTTCTTTGCCGCCTGAACACACACACACACACACACACACACACACACACACACACACACACACACACACACACACAGTCAAAAACATCACACATTGGAGGTTCGATTACCCACAGCCTCTTCCTCTGGGCTTACATTCAAAGTCTGGCCGTTTTCGGATGTCACCGGAACGCCGACTCGCTTCTTGCGGATGGAAATGCGGAGGTTCACGGTCTGATTTGAAACGCTCTTCAGATTGTATTCAGCTCAGATTTGCAATAAGGTAAATTGTTTTTTAATGGCTGCGATTCACATTGAGCTAATTCATTTTCCTTCCTTAAGTTCAGCTGAGGCAAGGTTTCCCTCTTCCACAAAGATTAAATTACTAGAGCGTAATCACAATTTATTCTCATTGCAGCGCCACAGAAATACCAATAGAGCAATAGAGTGTAGTTTGTGTGCTGAAAAAGGGATTATATTGAATTACAGTCCTTGATGTGGAAAAATTACAGCATAGACTTACATACTAAACGTAAAAACACAGATCTTCAATCCTGTCTGCCTTAATTATTTAGACTTGACTTTCCAACTCGGGATGAATCCACACTTCCCGGGTCAATGGTTCGAAAGGCTGATTATCTTACTCCACACTGGGGACGCATTTCCCCAGTGTGGACTTTCAATGTTATTTCTTTTGTTTTCTCCACTGTGGCACTGCATGGAGATGCAAATCTTCGTGCCACTCAGGACCGACCCAGTGATCCACCGAGCCTCTCCTGCATTACATCCTCATATCACCATCACCCTTTGATTATTGTAATCTAAAATCTCCACATAACCGCAACACCATCAGCCAAGCACTGGTGGGATCGGTGTCACTAGTACCAGCGGGGCGCAGATGTTAGTGGAGATGGGCTGATGGTACCTGGGACCCATCAGTGTCCTGGGGACGGGAATCTGCGACCCCCAACACTTTGCTGGGAACACATTCACCACCACCATTACCGTAACGACTATTACATAAATAGTAGGCAGCGTGTTCCCCATGGAAAATTCTCCTGCAACACACCGATTTAGCAGTTTGGGATTGTTTTTTTTTTTTTTAATTAGAAATAAGATTCCCCGATGGAGACAAGGAGGCCCAGAGACACCATGCAGGTTCCCTCACGGCTTATGTGCGTACGACGACAACATTCCGTATCATTCCCAAGTCTCCCGTCCGCGCGGCGTTTTCCGACAAAAACGGGGAATAAAAACAGCTGAGTCTTGGCCGCAGACTTACCTTGTAGAAGGCCCCGCTGGTTCCCCTCACTTCCACGACTAGTTCATCCATGACGCAAGTTACTACAGCTCGCTAGCTAGCTAACTACCGATGGTGATGCGAGTAGCTAGCTAGCTAGCTGGCTGGCTGGCTAGCCAAAGGAAGAGTTTGCTATCGTTGTCTATGCTAGCTAGCCAAAACAGCCTCCTATGCGAGACGAGGCTGCATAAGCTGTGTGTTATCCAACTAATATTCCCCGCCTCGCACTTGTCGTGGCTTCTCACGTTTGTGTTTGGCAAATCCGCCAATCCGTGTGTGCGGTGAATCGAAAGCGAGACATGTAGTTAGCCAGGCTGCGTTAGCTTGTGTCTGCTACTTGTGGTACTGTGTGATTAGCGCCGAAGCGGCTACCGCTCGCCGCAGCTCCAATGTGACGTCACGGATTCTTCTTCTTCTGCTGACATGTCGCGCCGCCCCCGGGCGTCACGCTGCCCCCTAGCGGTGGCGCGTATGCACTGCAATTTTCACCCACGCTGTCACACAAATCCTATTAATAAAAATGAATCACCCTCATTGCGTTGACACAGTTAAACTATTACATTATAGTGTTATAACGCTCATCTCATCCCCCCAGAAGCTGCAAAGAGAAGGAACTCTTTATTCATTTCTATATCTTCTCCAGAGCCATGTTTACTCCCCCCGTGGGATAAATATTTCCTGGAAAAATACCCAAGGTACTCATGTCTGTGACAACAATTACCCTTCAGCGCAATTTCCACCATGGGGAGCACAGTGTGACTGGAGCCCCCCGACGGAGGGGGGGTGTCAGCGCCCCGGATAGCGACCGCATTCTCCTCAGGAGAGTCACACTTGCTGTGGGGGTTTCTTCACAACCACCTCGCATTCTCCTCCAGATCAGTGTCCTAGTGAGAAGATCATGGTGGTTAGCCATTCCCCCTCACAGCGAGGAGGTCCCGCGTTGGATTCCCCACGAGGGGCTTTCTTTGTGGAGACTCCATGTTCTCCCTGTGTCTGCCTGGGGTTCCCCAGGGTTCTCCGGGTTGCAAGGTTGCTTTCTCCATACCCTCTCCTTTTCCTCTGGTCTTTTCTCTTCAGGGTCTCCACAGCCAATCCACCTTCTACATCTCACCCTGTTCTCTGGATCCTCCTCTCTTCATGTCCTCTCTCACTACCTCCATACATCTTCTCTCTGGTCTTCATCTAGACCTCCAATTCCAATATCTTCACTCTCCCTCCTCTGTCCATGACCCAACCATCTCTGACCTTCTCTCCAAAACATCTAGCATGTCATTCCTGATCCTCTCCATCCTGGTCACTCCCAAAGAGATCCTCCACATCTTCATGTCTGCCACCTCCAGCTCCGCCTCCGGTCTTTTCCTCATTGTCACTGTTGGTTTCATGTCTCCATATGACATGTGAATGAGCTGGTCTCTCCAGGTGTCCCCGTGATGGACCGGTCCAGGGCGAAGCAGTACTCTTGTCCAATCACAGCTGGGCTAGGCTCCGCCTCCTCGCCACAGGATGCATCAAGGTCACGAGTGAATGAATGAACATGAGCTAATGAATGTCTTGCTCAGATTCCTCTTCACGTTTTCGTCGTTCTCCGCCGCTCTTCGCATCGGCGAACCCGTCAGCAGACCGTCCTCCATCGACCCCCCGCCATCCCGTCTCCCCCGAAACATCAGGTCGACGAACGACCCGCCAGCCAAACCCCAACACCGAACCCGCCGGACCTTCCAGCCAAGCGCTCCCGACAGCAGCGCCATGTGTTTTAGCCGTCAAGCTTCCACACCGGCTCCAGAGGGGATTTCTGAGGCACATTAAAAGTTCACATCTTTTCACCCCCCCCGTGATCTCCTTTCCCTCCAGGTCGACGGTCACCCGTCTGTTAGATCCATCGCTGGCCCACGGCCATGGTGCCGCTGGAGGGAAACAGGATCTTCAAGGTTGCGACTTCAACTGCCAAAGCATTCAACATGATATATATATATATATATATATATATATATATATATATATATATATATATATGTGTGTGTGTGTGTGTGTGTGTGTGTGTGTGTGTGTGTGTGTGTGTGTGTGTGTGTGTGTGTGTGTGCGTGTGTACTTGGAGAAACAAGTCTTGGAAAAATATCTGCACGCACATCAAGAGTGCTCCAAAAGTAAAGGTAATGTATTTTACATAAAGAACAGAAGACTGATGGAAGCGTCAGGTTTCCAGGCCAGATCTGCTGCTGGTGCTCTCCTGGAAGCAGGCTCGATGCTATTTTTGCCTGTCACAATTTTGGTAAACATCTGAAGAAGAGCAGATTTTGGCTGGAAACGTTACAATACAATAAATGTTTTGTATGATATGTGTAAACTACGTTATCTGTACTTTTGGAGGACTCTTGTGTGGATTTTTTTTCCAAACCTTTATTCAGTGGATTCCCATCCCTTTTTCTCAAGCTCTAGGAGAAACAAGTCGACACGCAAAGAGTGAAGAGCAGCGTGGAGGACGGAGAGAGAGAGAGAGAGAGAGAGAGAGAGAGAGGGGAGAAGATAAACAGTGTCTTCTCTGCATGGGAGGCTGCAGCCCCGTCACATGATCACATGTCCGTCTGCAGGAACACGTTTGAGCGCTCGGAGGAAAGTTGGCTTCGACCAATCCATCGCTGAGGGTGAATATCTGGGAAATAACTATAGATTTATAGATGTCTTCTTCTCCTTCTCTTTGGTCTTCTCCCTTCAGGGTCTCCACAGCCAATCCACCTTCTCCATCTCACCCTGTTCTCTGGATCCTCCTCTCTTCATGTCCTCTCTCACTACCTCCATACGTCTTCTCTCTGGTCTTCA
>CAAKHD010005173.1:8609-26109 GCA_901007705.1 Fistularia tabacaria | reverse complement strand
CTTATGTAGGCTGGTTCTACTGGAGCATAGGAACACAGGTATGTCTATCAACACAGTTTACTTTACCTGAGGGCACAGTTAATATCATGAACGAAGTCCTAATCCTATAGGTTTGTTATACTTCTTTTTCATACAAATATATTTCATTTTCTTTCAAGTTTTTCCACTTCTCTTTACTTCTTTATCAGTGGGGGGTTCCCAGCCACTTGCCCCTGCTTTTCTTCTTGAGAATATGCAGTGATAAACTGTATGTTTGAAATCAAAAGAAATAATCTCATTGGGAGCGCAGAATTCTTCTCATACCCTTTCCAGAGTCGGACATCAAGTCTGATTTTCCCATTTATTCAATCTAGATTACAGCATACTCATGAGTTTACTGTCAGAATACTAGTTTGATGTTTGTTACTAAATTATGTTAAAAAGTTACTATTTTTGTCCATCATCTATCAGTCATATCACCTAACATGAATATATTCCACAACATGGAGTAACCTTCAGGATCGCATTGTGTATCGTAGGCATTTTCCTTTTTAATCATATTTACTTTTTATCTCAAATTGCAAAAATGCTTTAAAACTATGTGGGTGCTGACAGCTGTTTTTTGGGGTATTGGCTGATAAGTTGTGTATATTGCAGGTCATGCTATGTAACCCAGTGTGTATACTGGGCTACACAATTGTCAGCTGGAGATTCTTCCGGGAACGTATTGAAGAGGAGGAACTCTCTCTGATCCATTTCTTTGCCGAGGACTACGTGGAATACAAGAAGAGGGTTCCCACTGGGCTGCCCTTCATCTCTGGCATTCGGGTCAATTAGGCTACGAAGCTGGATGTTTGGTGCACTGACTATGGACACTTTGGCAGGCCAGACCTGGTGTCTGTGCATTGTCTTCCATGGGGACATCTGTGGAGTGGGGAAGGGCTGAGCCCTGTAACTCAGACACTTTGACAGCAGTGGGGCTGATAATTTTCTACCAGCCACCAGATTGCAGTTACAGATGAGCTTTACTGACTCATGAGTCCCCCAGTAGCACAACTCAGTCAGTCAACTCTGTTCTTTCTGCTTTGCTAAGTTTTTCATTGGTGACCTGTCTACAAAGAATGATGAAACATGACAGCTTTTAATCTACATCCACCAAATAAATTAGCATTCCAAGATTGACCCCAATTCTGTACATGTATATTGAGCCATTTTTGACATAATTCACTGCAACAGGTCATTAATATTTGAGTATCAACCAATGAGTCCTCATGCATCAAGTCAGTGTCTCCCAGGCATAAAGAGGGTAGGGGGAGAATCGTTTTCCATCTCATGCAATGTTAGACCCATGAGGCCATGGATTATTGTCAGGTGTAGCTCACCTAATGTGTGAGGCATAGTAAAGGGGAAAATATACATTCATCAAAACAATATTCAACTCACTTTTTTCCCTTTTGTCCAAATCAGTCAATGGATCTAGGGTTGGGCAGTATAGGAGAAAATTATCAATATTCAGAAGGGTTTTATTTTCTTTTGGTTATTGTTATAATTTTATTAAACTGATAATATTTTGGAAATTACTATTGTAATGTTTTTTGTTTTTTTAGTGTCTACTATTGATATTACTTCATGAAAACAATTAAATATTCAGAGGTGATATTGATAATGGATGATATTGGATATTTATCAATGTATAGGCCAGCCCTTTGTAAACAGGCAATTTCTTTCAGTTGCAAGTGTCGGGGGGGATTGTATTTGGGAGATAGAGAACCCACTGGCCTTGTGTATTGCTGTAGTGAGATACCATCAGCCCCTTTATTCCCCACAGTATGTTTGCGCTTATAAATATTCAGATTTTATGACAGCCGTTTCTAGTTTTTTAAAAAACGCTATTGTGGGAGATCTTTAAAGGTTGAAACTGCAGATCATGAACAGTGAAGAAACCGATTTTAATTTATATATTAATTTCAAATACAAAATGAAAATATGCGGACAGCATTAAGTGGATTAGTAATTGGTGTAACATTTTAATTTACAAATCCAAGAATTGAATCTATTTTCTAAATCATGAGTACTATTCAGACTCTTGTCAGACATAGCATTGCCTTCATCTATAGTAGTTGAACAGTAACTTTGGTGCTTTCCAGCACAAAGACCTTTATTTTTAGATAATACTGCAGACATGTGTCACAACTTATTTCTAATTAAACTAAATGTGTTCTTTTTCAGTGATTATGTGTGTCAGGTCTCATTCCTGCTGATTTTTCTCAATAATTTAATACAATTTTTACATTAATAGGGACATGGCATGACTGTCATTTATAATATTTCAACATAAGAAATCCAATGATGTAAGTGTCCTTGGATTATGAAAATAGTTAGAGGTCACTCATCTACCCTTTTTAAAGTAAAAATAGACAATACAATTATTATTTTTTTTAAAGTGCACAAATACCAAATTGACTCTTTGGATTGCATATCAATGAAAGGATAGATCACACCAACGACAAAATATTGATGGACTTGTGTCAGTGACTGATTTTCATGGTTATAGGGCTCTGCATGGTCATCTCCACCTCTTGGACTAGACTTTTCAGTGTGAAGAAGTCTGGCTTCTGTGCACTCGGACACCCTTCTGTACGTTTAGAAATAAAGTGAAATCAACTGTGTCAGTCTCTCTTGCTTAAGTGGTGAAGCACAGATGTTTCAGTGTCTTCATTGGAAAAATGCCATGACTGCATTTGTAGGAAATCACTTACCAAGTTGTATGTAAAAAGATTAGCATTAAATTCTCTACAAAAGCAAGGATATTCCAAAAAATCAGTTTGAGAAGAAAAAGCGAGTACTAATGAACAAGGAATTTCCATAAAATCAGCAACAAGTGACCTAAACATTGTAATGCAATTGCTAAAACCCTTGAATATAGCAAATAAAATCACACTGTACTGGCAAGTTTGAAATACGTGTTAAAACAGGATGTCTCAAACCACTAAAATTTTAGCCTTAAAAAGGTCAGTAAGGCTGTGTTCATATGGCTCTGTAAGAGATGCTTTCAAGCATTTCACTAACTGTGTTAGACATCCCAGTTACTCTTTTTTTTCCCTCTAACCTACTTAAAGTAAATGTGTGTTGCAAGCCTCTCTTTAAGCGCTTGAGTTGTGGTTTTTCAGCCTCGGGGGCACAAGCAAGTGTCTCTTTGAGTCAATCTCAAGCGCGAATAAATGGAGAGGGTTGCATCAGGAAGGGCATCCAGTGTAGAACTTGTGCCAAAACCAAATATGCAAATTGAACCTACAAATCTCATACCGGATCCGTCGAGACCCGGGTTAATGACCGCCATTGTTGCCAATAATCTTCAGGGTACAAGTGGAAAAAATTGGGCTGATTCCCCTGAGGTGAGAGAGTAATTGGTGCAGACTTCAGTGGACATGGTTGTGCAGACAATAGAAGTGATGAAGAATTGGTGGGCAGTTTTGGTATTTAAGATAGGAACGCAGAGCAAAAGATAGTGGTCACCTGTGCAAAAAGGATGGAAATGGCTGTAATGAATACTTTTTTTTCCAGAAAAATCAGGAATGTTGGGTAACTTAGAAGAGCGGAGGCAGCTAAACAAAGATGTTGCTACCTCACAGCAAAGGTACAGACTACATCTTGTAATGATGATCTAATCTGAAGATGATCAGAAACTGCAAAGTAGTTGAAGGTGAGAGTGTAGTCAGACAGCATAGGATGGTGGTTTGTAGGATGAATCTGGTGACAAGGAAGATCAAGAGGACAAAAGGCAGAGCCGAGGACAAAGTGGTGTAAGCTGAAAAGGGAGGAGTGCTGTATGGTTTTCAGGGAGGAGTCGAGAAAGGCTCTGGGTGGTCAGGGAGGGCTTCCAGATGAATGTACAACTACAGCTAATGTGATCAGGGAGACAGGTAGGACTACTTGGTGTGTTGTCTGGAAGGAAAGTAGATAAGGAGACTTGGTGGTGGAATAAGGAAGAGCAGGAGTATATGCAGAGTAAGGTTAACAAAGAAATTGGACACTGAGGAGACTGAAGAGAACAGACAGGAGTACAGGGAGATGCAGCGCAAGGTAAAGGTAGATGTAGCAAAGGCCAAACAAAGGGCGTATGATGACGTGTATACTAGGTTGGACAGTGAGGAGGGAGAGAATGATTTATACATGTTGGTAAAACAGAGATAGAGATGGAAACGATGTACAGCAGCTTCGAGTATTGACAGATGCTAGAAGAGAGGTGGGAAGATGGAAAGAGTACTTTGAAGAGCTAATGAATGAGTAAAATGAAAGCGAGGGAGTTTCTGGTTGGATTATTCAACAGGATCTTAGAGCGTGAGAAGATGCCCGGGGAATGGAGATGAGTGATGGTGCCAATTTTTAAGAATAAAAGATGTGCCGAATTGCGGTAACTAAAGAGCAGGCCTGGCCACTCATGGCTCCCGAGCCACATGTGGCTCTTTGCCCGGTTTCATGCGGCTCTTACGTTTATGTCGAATTTTGTGTTTGGGTGTTTTTTTTCAGTATGTGCTTATCACGCACCTGAGCGTTGACACAAATGACTTGGAGGGAAAATCGTGAGTAGTGTAGGCCTACCAAGTGCACTCTCAAAATGGCAGGTATAAAATGCACAGCAAAATGAAAATATGAAGATGAACACAGGACGTTTTTAACAGAGTGGGAGAGTTTTTTTCTGTTGTTGAATGTAATGGCAAGCTGTTCTGCCTTATGTGTCAGGCATCATTAGCGTATTTCAATGCAAAGCCTTACAATGAAGAGATCATCAATCCACCCCATCTTGTCTTTATGTAGCGCTTGAAGGACCTGTTTAGAAGCTATCATGACATGGGGGCAGGCGGCATGGTGGTGCGGTGGTTAGCACTTCCCTTTTATTCCTACAGGGGGCATTCCTTTGTGGAGTTTGCATGTTCTCCTTGTGTCTTCATGATTTCCTTTTGGTTTTCCGGTTTCCTCCCACAGTCCAAAAACAGGCAGAAGGTTGACTGGAGAAATTTGACTGTAAAAACTTGTTTGTCTCTATATAGATATCTTTAGGGTGGTGTAGCGCAGGAGGTAGATTAATCATCCTTGGAACCGAACCATCCTGGTTCGAATCCCCTCTCCTCCTACTATGTCGAAGTGTTGTTGAGCAAGACACTGAACCCCTAAATGTTACCCTGCCGCTGGTCGATGGCATCCAACTGCTCATGGTTCATCCATGATGGGTTAAATGCAAAGAAAGAATTTCCCCACAAGGGATTAATAAAGTACACATTATATGTGGTCCTGTAATCGACTGGCAGGGTGTATCCTGCCTCTTGCCAAATGATAGCTGGGATAGGTTCCAGTTGCCCTCAGTGCAGAATTAAGCGGTAGATAATGGCTGGATGGATGACAAGGGGGCACAAAGCCTATTGGATCAAAGATAGAGGATACATTTGAGAACACCCCACCCCACCCCCCCTTTTCCGTTGATTTTATGAAGCATGCAACCCTGAATTGGAATTCAACTGACTCAATTCACCACTGAATTCCCAATTCTCTCTTGGTCCTTGGTTTGGGCATGTTCTACAGGGGAAATCACAGCAATGACTACCTTGTTGTTGGATACAAACTTGTACAGTCAAAAATGTCGTGTTTTGCACAATGCTCTCGACTCTTCCCCTAGATATATGGCTTCAGCTGATGAATCGATGCTTACTAAGCCATCATCAATGTAAAAGGTTCCTCTGGTTGAAGATAATGGACTTGTTGCTGAACTTTTCATGACCTTGCTAGAGGATGAAAATGCCTCACATTGTGATGAACCCTGGTTTGATTCCCACAGAGCATGTTTGCATATTTGGTCTGTGTGGGTTTCCTCTTACAGTATTTTCTTCCCACAGTCCAAAAACATGCAGAAGGTTAATTGGGAAAATTGCCATAGTGAAGGGTTGTTAGTCTCTTTATTTGGCCCTGTGATCGACTGGTGACCGGTCTCGGGCGTACCCTACCTCACGCCCAGTGACAGCTGGGATAGGCTCCAGCTTGGATAATGGATGGATGGATGATCACCGATCATGACGGAACTATCACATTATAATAAAATCATATTAGAATTAAATATCAGAATTTATTGTAATAGTAGATAAAGCAACATACATCTGAACGGTCTGGGGATAATCACTGGGGTTGTCTTATTGTAAACCAACAAATAAATTATTCATAAACTTACAGACCCTAAAATTCAGCAATCTGTTGGAGTTTAAAACTGCTTAAATATTGTAAAAAATGAATAACAATTATGCTTTCAGATAGATCCCAGAAGATGTTTCAGATCCAAGGAAGTGCATATGAAGTAAGAGTCTTAGGTTCCCAAAAACAAGGTTCCAAGGTTCTCTTGGAAAAGGCATTTATTGATGGCACATGTTTCTCTCTCTATTGCATCCTTCTCAGTCACACCATGAGAACTACATTTAAACACGATTCATCTACAATTCAAACTGACATTTTGCACCTCAGTAATGACAAGGCGGGTGTATTCCTCTGACAGCAATTCATATTAAATACACCAAACACAGGATAACGACTGAATAAGAAATCCTGTGGTGAAACTCAGTTTTGCAATAAGCAATTAAGAGTTGAGGATGTATGCTCAGGATATTAGAGGATCATTGATCGCCTCGACATGCAGGAAAACTTCGGGGATTATTCACAATGCAAACAGTTAGGCTTATGGTGACTCCACAATTTTGCCCTCCATTATGCCAAAATACGACAATTGGGCTAATGAGCATTAGGCTGTAGGAGGCTCACAAAGCTCTAACTCTTACAGTAGCAAAAGGGTCCTGGTAAGGTTACTCTGACCAGTATCCCTACAACCCGTTACAACACTTTATTGATCCTGGGGGGATGGCTATCAACCTCATTTAATGACTAACTAAACTTTGACAACAAAAGTGAAACATAACAAAGACATAATGGAATAATGTCTTCCGCATAAAAAAAAATGCCTTTGAAATGGTACTGTTGGAACTCTGGTACTGTTTGAGGAAGTCTGGAGTGTCAAGAGAGGTATGTTAGACTGGTGCTGGACATGTATGCTGGCAGTGAGACAGTGGTGAGGTGTGCTGTCGGTGTAACAGACAAGCTCAAGGTGAAGGTGGGACTTCATCAGGGATCAGCTTTGAGCCCCTTCTTGTTTGCAGTGGTGAGGGACAGGTTGACAGATGAGGTTAGACAGTTCTCCGTGGACCTTGATGTTTGCAGATGACATTGTGGACTGAGCAGGGAGCAGGTTGAGGAAAGCCTCAAGAGGTGGAGGAATGCTCTGGATAGGGGAGGACTGAACTTTAGCTGTAGCAAGACAGAATATTTGTGGGAATGAAAGGGACCCGGGTGGAATGGTGAGGCTACAGGGAGTGGAGATCAAGAAGTTGGGAGGATTACAGGTACTTAGGATCAACAGTTGAGAGCAATGGACAGTGTGGAAAAGAGATTAAAAAAAGGGTTCAAGCACGTTGGAATGGGTGGAGAAAAGTGAAAGGTGGAAAGGTGAGGTTACAGGGAGCAGAGATAAAGAAGGTGGAGAATTTTATCTACCTTGGGTCAATGGTCAAGAGCAATGGAATTTATGGAAAACAGTTGAAGAAATAAGCACAGGCAAGTTGGAACGGGTGGGAAAACTGTAAGATGCGATTTGTGATAGCAGAGTGTCACATATGGTTCAGGTGTAACGATGTAATGGTCAAGGCAGTTTTACGACAGTGGCGTTTTATGGAACCTGTACGTTGATACCAGTTTGAAGAGATATCCCGCGGATGCTGCACGTGTGTCGCTATGAGCTGTGCGTCGAAAGCCGATAATAAACAAAGTTAAAAGAGAGAAGCCTTTTCCCAATCATTCTACACGGAGTATCAGCAAGAAATGATAGGAAAGGTGTACAATACAGTCGTGAGACCAGTGATGTATGGTAGTATTCCACCTTTCTATTTCCTGTTCCTTGTCCGAACCGCGGATTGAATCGATGATTCGGTGTTTGTGATTCCAAATGTTACGCATGCGCACCTCTTCTTCCTCCTCTCTGCGTGCTTCTCCGCCATGGCACCAATTGTAAGTGCAATCGCGTGTCAAATAAGACTTTCCATACTGTATATCATCTCGAATGAAAAACACAAAACAAGTTGCGTGATTGGACAGTAAACTCTATACGGTCATGCTTAAAGTTATCGGTTGCGGTTCGTAGTTACAGTGCGACCAAATATGCAACTCAGTTTTATGGCCTATGAGTTCTGCTTGCTACCTTTAGCATGTCATACCTCACCACGTTTTGAACCTGGCCAGCCTCCGAAGAAGTCTGCATGACAGAGAAATGCGTTAATCGGTGGAATAATGGAAACGGATATATGGGACTTAGTTATCCAATCATTGTTTCTAGTTCAAAGGAGAACGTTATCTAAACCTGCATTTAAGCCGTTGGTCAGTTAGCTATACGTGGTGTTTATCTTGGTAATACAGCGAGCGGTATGATAATGAACTTTGGTTGGTTTAGACAAATTGATGAACCATAACATATCCCAGTTTTAGCAACTTGAGGAAATCCAGAGGCCCGACCGCGAACACACTTTAAGTTACGGGCTAATAACGAAAATACAACATTAAATCACTGGAGACTCGATTCCGGGCCGTGTTCTGTTGTAAACATGGACTCGCTGTGTTAGATTTTATCAATATGTGGAAGTGATGCTCATGTCTGTCACAGCAGAAAAAGCAGAACAGCTGCAAAGGTGGTAAGAAGAAGAAGCAGGTCCTGAAGTTCACACTGGACTGCACCCACCCTGTTGAAGATGGCATCATGGACGCAGCCAACTTTGTACGTTTGACAATTTTTTTGTGTTCGATTAGTTTTTCGTCATCATAGACTTGACATGTTTTTCTTGAGTACCCCCTTCCAAAAGTCAATATCTCTACAGAAAATAAGGAAAGCACTGTGCAATTCGCAAGCTAGAAAAGTGTTCACGATTGATAATTTGTCAGACACAATATGATTCATTGTGTAATGTAAAGTCCAGCCTCAACAGTTGTTCTCACTTTAGACTTTGGTTGCTGCATATTAGACGGACAATGATGTGAACATTTGTGACATCACATAGCTGCACATCACACTTTTTTTTTTATTAACCTCAGATGAATATCTTTCCCACTAAAAATGAACATAACTTTAAAGCCCCTCATTGCATAATTCAGTAGGGTCACATTCCCAAGTCCATTTGAAAGTCTTCAAGAATTAAACCACTTTATGCAAATATAATGAGTCAGGTGAATTGCTGTTGTGATTAATCATACATTGTGGAGTCATGTAAGCTTCCTATAGGTTGCAGAACCCAGACCAGTCTAAGGCTGCTGAAGGCCTAATCCTAACTGCTTCCTTGGCAGCCACCCCCAGTGGCTGCATTTTCCTTTTGTCCAAAACAGTTCCATGATTGTCAACCAGAATTTATTTACCCTTGCAAAAAGTGATTGGCATGTAGTTTCAAACAGTAATGTATTTTGATTCCAGGAGCAGTTCCTTCAGGAGCGCATCAAGGTTAATGGGAAAGCTGGAAACCTAGGTGGTGGTGTGGTTTCCATAGAGAGGAGCAAGAGTAAGATCACAGTGTCCTCTGAGGTACCCTTCTCCAAAAGGTGAGAACCCACTCGGCGAAACATACTGCATATCTTGCTAATTCAGTATATCAGGGTTTCCTCTGAAAAAACGTTTTTTTCGAAAAACAATTTTTTGGAATACAGAAAATTTAAAATACTTATTGGCTCCCAGCACCAAATATTCTATCATTGTTTTGATATGGACCACACTTTGCTCTGAGCCCCAGCTATTAACAGTTTTTAATTTTCATTTATACATTCTCATTAGGTTAAAGCTGCAATTCTTTATTAACTGTATCTCACTGCACTGTATTCTTTTATGTAAGGAAATTTGCCAAGATGCATTGTTATAGGTTTCTTTAAACACATAACATTCAGTAAACTTAGTTAATTATCACATTTTTGACGCAGTATCATTTCATTATTGATAATAATGCTTTACTACATACTGTTTTTCTTGTAAGATGCACTTGTAACCTAGAGTCGTGTTGTTGAGCATGCTCGAACATCTTAAAGGAACTCTATGGATGAATGGACACACCTCCTGTGTAAACTAACTGTAGTGTGCAGCCTATTGCATGCATCTGTTAGGGGGTTTTGGCCGGATTGGCTTTGACCATCCAGGTGAGGGTCAGTTTTGTTTTTATGACCTGAAATCTTAAATGTTTTTAGGTGTAAAGCACTCATAAAAAGGAGCTTTAATTAGCCAATTTGTTACCCTCTTCTGCAAATAATAGTTGATGACAGTCTTAGATAGACCTTGCTCACAGACATTTCATTTCACATCAAAGACAGATATCATCATTTTCAAGAATTTTGATTTTGTAGCTGGGAGTGTTTATGTTTAGCATGGATTTAGGAATATATTAATGTACTAGACTTTGTATGAACATATAGTTCAATGTTCCCAGTCAGAATCCTTAATCCTTACTTAGATAGCAATAGCTTGATTTTCAAATATTGGCAAAATATGGGAATGACTTTTTTTTTCTGAGAACCAATTTGCCTTGGAAAATAGTTTTTACTGTTTTTATTATTACTTGTAATGTAACACCCACCAGAGAGTGGCAATAATGATTGGTTTGGCATCTGCCAATTTAATAATTGGGAAGGTTGAAGCTCAGTTTACTGGTTCAGTGACTGGTTCTGGTTCAGGGAGCAGGTCAATTCAATAATCTCTTCTCTTGCTTTCTTCTCTCAGAATTACTGTTGTCCGCTATGAAAAAGTGTGAGTGTATATAGATAGATGGAAAGAAAATGTAGTGATGGTGCTGTGGACACATTTAACTCTGATCATCTTGTTTTTCAATCGGGGCACCAAAATCACATTTGAAATTGTATTGATTGCTCAGTCCTGTGGTACATTGTGGTTCCTTAAACCAACCATAATCAGATCTCAGAGCAGCTAAATCGCTCTCTGGAACATGATAAAACTGATCAGTATCCCTTTCATTGTCTTTGCTGAAAAAATCTAATATCTGCATGGGTTTTGTCCCCTCATATCTGCATAAAGTGAAACATGATTTAAAAGTAAAACAAGTGTTAAGTTAGCTTCTTATGCAACAGGCACCCCTTGTCAACCAGTTTCTATTAGAATGACTGCCAGGTTTGGTTATTCATGTTGCAAGTGAAAGCGTGTGGATTATGTTATTGCTTTGTCTCATCTGGTCACTTTTTATTATCAGATACCAGCAAATCGTGCATAAAGTGTTCAGAATTCATGAAAATTTAGTGATCAGACATTAGTCCCTGAATGTTGTCACCCAAAAATGTAGAAATAAATGGTGCTCCTCCAAATTGGAAGTCTTGTGTAGCCTGGCAAAATATCTTGACAACATACAGTAAAGCCCTCTGCAATGCTTGATCAGCCTTTTACTCAGCATTGATAAAGGAGAACTAGAAAAAAAAAACAGGTTCCTCTTTAGCCTCTATAGTCTCCTTTAGCCATGTATACCTTTAAGCCCCTAAAGTAATGACTTTATGGGCTTTTTAGATTATTAAGCTCAACTTATTAGAGACAAAATTAATCAATGTCTGCCCTAAGCTACTACTAACACAGGAGCACTAGGAACTCCCATAAGACAAGATGCTTATCCAGAATTCTCTCATGAAACTCGAGCAACTGTACAGACTGACTGACTGACTGATTGACTTTCTTTCGCTCTCCCTCTCTTGGGAGGAAATGAACTTGTTGTAGCAGCTAAGTACATTCACTCATTAGACTGTCTTCATCTAGTGGTGATCTATTTAGATCTAATCTATGGGATTAGTTGTAATGGATCATTTGTGTCTCACTCTCTTAAACCCTAATACCCCCCTCTGTCTCAACCACAGTCTCACTTTCTATTTCACTGCTGTCTCTCGTGCTCATTTTTCTTACCCTGACTGGTAAAGAAAGGCCGCCCACATTGAGCTCTGATCCGTCCAAGTTTTTTGCCCAGTAAAAGGCAGTTTTCCTTGCCAGTGTTGCCAAGGGAGAATGTTAGGTTTCTGTAAATAGTATTCAAAGAGTGTGGACTAGACCCACTGTGCATGTAAACTGTCATGAGAAAACTCGGTTGGCATTTTGCACTTCCTTGTCACACATGTTCATGGCATTCAATGATGTGCATGTATTGCAGGTACCTGAAGTATCTGACCAAGAAGTACCTGAAAAAGAACAACCTGCGTGACTGGTTGCGTGTTGTGGCCAATACGAAGGAGAGCTATGAGCTCCGTTACTTCCAGATCAACCAGGATGAAGAGGAGGAGGAGGATGAAGATTAACTTCGCAATCTGATTTTGTACATTGAAACAAATGTTTACACTCATTGGTGTGTTTCTTTGTCTTAATCTTAATTGCCTGATACAATTGTGTGGGCAAGAAATGCTTAACACAATACCAAATGAAAATATCTTAAAATGAACACACTTTAAGCAAGATTAGCTTTAGAAATTAAGTTTGACATTTAAATCAAAGTACTGACAGAAATAACTGGAACTTAGAGATTTTTAAAGTTTTTCATCTGACAAAGATATTTTTCAATACTGCATTCAATAACTTGAGCCTAAGGATCTTGGGCAACTCCATGCATTGCATCTTGTTGAGTACATTTAGAAGTAGATCTAAAAAAACTAGAGCATCATAAAAGGTTTAGTATTATCACTCATTTCAGAGAGTGAAATCCATATGTCATATAGAGTCACTGCACATCGTGAAATATTTCAAGCTTTTATTTCTTGGAATTTGATGATCATGGCTTACAGAAAATGACACACTCAATTCAGTTTCTCTGTATATTACAATTATTGTGAAGAAGTTAAATATTGGAAAGTTATGGTGTCACACTAAGCAATTAATTAACTCCAAACACCTGCAAAGCTTTTGTGAGTGTCTAAGTGGTCTCTCAGTCTGCCAGTAGGCTACACAATCATGGTGAAGACTGCTAATTTGACAGATGTCCTGAAAACTCATTGACACAGAAGGGTATGCCACAAAGGGTCATTGCTAAAAAAGCTGGTTGTCACAGAGTGCTGTATCCAAGAAAAATGGAAAGTTGAGTGGAAGGAGAAGTGGGTAGGAAAAGGCGCACCAATAAAAGGGATAACCTTAGCCTTTAGAGGATTGTCCAACAAAAGAATCTCGGGGAGCTTCACAAGGAGAAGACTGAGGCTGGGGTCAGTGCATCAAGAGCCGCTACACATGGATGAATCTTAGACATGGGCTAAAATCTTGCATCCCTCCTGTCAAGGTACTCCTGAAGAAACATCAGAAGTGTCTTACCTGGGCTATGGAGAAAGAATTGGACAGTTGCTCTGAGGTCCAAAGTCCTCTTTTCAGATGAAAGTAAATTTTGCAGGTCATTTGGAAATCAGGTTCCCAGACTGGATGAAGAGTGAAGAGGCACAGAATTCACGTTACTTGGAGTCCAGTGAGACATTTCCACAGTCAGTGATGATTTGGTCTGCTGTGTTTTCTGAAGTACACAGTCAACACATCTAACTACCAGGAAATTTTAGAGCACTTCATTCCTCCTGCTGACTAGCTTTTTGGAATTCCTAATTTCATTTCCCAGCAGGACTTGGCACATGCCTATGCTGCCAAAGGTATCAAAAGCTGGTTCAGCAGCCATGGTGTTCATGTGCTTGATTGGCTAGTGAACTCACCTAACCTCAAACCCATGGAGAAACTATGGGGTATTATCAAGCGGAAAATGAGAGACACCAGACAGGTCAATGAAGATGACTCAAAGGCTGCCATCAAAGCATCTGGGCTTCCATTACATCTGAGCAGTGCTGATCCCTTCCATGCCACAGTGATACAGTAATTCTTGCATAATGATGCCCAACCCCCCATGATATGTTTAATAAGATAATAAGATAATTCTTTATTGATTCCCATAGGGGAAATTTGTGTGTTGCAGCAGCGCAACAATAACCATATCAAAAAGCAATTAAAAAAGAAAGAATATATACATGTGCAAACATATACATAGAAATATATATACATTCACACATATCACCATACATACACACATATACATATATACGTACACATGCCCATACCTACATATGTATACACACATATACATATGCACATGTATCACCATACATGCCCATACACACATATACTTACATATATACATACACATACCCATACCACACACACACACACATATATATATATATATATATGTGTATATAAATACTCACATGCACACACACATATACACATTATACACATACACATATATCGATAAATAACACAAACAAAAATAGGTAGGTGATCAGAAGTGAACCAGTCATATTCGGGGCACCACGTGTGTGAGTGGGTGAGTGAGTAATGTAATGGGGTTACGGTCGCACAGATACCCCCCAGGCAGTCAGAGTTGTGTCCCGTCCAACCTGCTGTTATACAGTCTGATGGCTGTGGGCACAAAAGAGCGTCTGAATCGTTCAGTTCTGCACCGGGCTGGGATGAGCCATTGGCTGAATGAGCTGCTCATATGCCACAGCTTGTCGCGCAGGGGGTGGGAAGGATTGTCCAGGATAGCTCCCAGTTTGTCCTTCACCCTTCGCACAGCCATCGATTCAAGGTGGACCAGGTTGAGTCCCACCACCGAGCGAGCTTTCCTCACAAGCTTGTTGAGCCCCACCAGCACACTATCGCAAAGAAGAGTGCGCTGGCTACCATAGACTGGTAGAAGGTCTTGAGGAGCCCGCTGCAGACACCAAACGACCTCAGTCTCCTCAGGAAGAACATCCTGCTCTGAGCCTTCCTGTATAGGGTATCTGTGTTGTGTGTCCAGTCCAGTTTATTATTGATCTGGACCCCAAGGTACTTATAGGAGTCCACAATCTCCACCTCTTCACCCAGTATGGTGATTGGTTGAGGTCTCCTCCTATTCCTCCTGAACTCCACTACCACCTCCTTTGTCTTGGAGATGTTGAGTAGGAGGTGATTTTGGTTGCTCCACTCAACAAAACTCGCAATCAGCTCTCTGTACTCCTCCTCGTCGTTGGTGATGCATCCAACGATAGAGGAGTTGTCGGAGAACTTCTGGAGGTGGCAGAAACTGGACTTGTGTCAGAAGTCAGAGGTGAAGAGAGTGAAGAGGACACATACATGTATGAAGACACATATATACAGCCACGAGCATCTGTTTGACATCGGCAGAAGCTCACCAAAAAAGTTGAACTCCGTGCTTGTCGGGACCATGATCTGCTCAGGAGGACCACTCTGCCCCCACCCTTCATTAAGAACTGAAGAAGCCTCACGGATGAGAGGTGAAATGTCTTCAAGGGAAGAAAATTGAGTTCAGTGGCTACCATAAGAAGATTTGACAAGAGTTCCAGGAGAGAGTGCCCTCAGCCCACTGACCATCAATGGTGCTCTTGTGGTGAGCACCACCAAGTTCCTGGGTGTGCACGTGTCAGAGGACCTCTCCTGGACCATGAACACTGCGCCTCTGTTCAAGAAAGCACAACAGCATCTCTGCTTTATCCACAAGATGAAAAGAGCCAGAGCCCCATCCTCTATCATGACCACCTTCTACAGGGGCCCAATTGAGAGCATCCTTAGCAGTTGCATCAGTGTTACAGTGCCTGTAATGTGCCCTGCTGTAAGAGACTCTAGCAGCTATCTTCTAATCTGCTGTCACTATGAGCTAGAACTCTAGCTCATAGTGAGAGCAGCTGAGAACTCTCTCCAGGTCATCTACGGCAACCGCCTCACCTGCAAGGCCCTCTGTATTGCAGGTGAGCCCTTCCACCCATCTCAAAGCTTCTTTCGTGTGCAGTCATTGGGGAGGAGCCTGCAGATGCAGGACCAGTAGATTCAAGAACAGCTTCTTTCCACCAGGCTGTCAGGAGCCCCCTCTACCCCTTCACCCTACACACACTCTGGGCTCTAAGTATTTCAGTCCCTTTGGACCTTTTCACCCCTAAGAACTATCTCATGGACCCAACCACTTCCACACCAACTCGGTTACATGAAAAAAAGAAAATGTTGACCTCTGAACATGCATTTTTTCTCACTGCTATAACTTAAAAAAAATGCTTACACCATTACTTTTTTTCTGGACTTCGCAATAACCTTGCTACCTCGTTGTAACTTGCTGTTGTATGTGATATTTATAATTTTTGTCCTTTTGCACCAAGGGTCTATAAGAAATTCTATTTCAATCCTGTATGTGTGAAACATACGGCAGTATTGACGATAAAAGTTGACTTTGAGAAGCCTTGAATTTCTCTTCAGGTATTTTTTTCTTGTATAATCTTATTTTCTGAAAAAATATTGAATACGGGTTTCACTTTGAAAGACAGAAAAAAATTGAACTTCATGATATTCTAATTTTTTGAGATGTATCTGTAACTGATGGTCATTTACACTGAGCTGATTGCTTTGGATTCTTGTTTTAAAACTTATTCCAAAGGCCAACTTGAAAATATAAATAAATAAATACTACAGGGCAACACTAACAAAGGGAACCAGCAAACTAATACTGAAGTCTTAAAACAGCACAAGTGAAGATGAATTTACACAAATCTTTATTAACCATTGCAATGAAAAAAGTTATGTTCACCCTAAAATATGAGGTGCAGGTAGGAGGAAAACACTTGCAATTTTTAAAATTAGGCCATGCTTTCTTCCCAGCACACCTTGGTACATGAAACAAATTATAGGCAGTGCATTAATGATTGTAAAAATTATAACCTGCTTGTGACACTCTTTGAGTGTTACAATTAGTTAACACTACTAAAAATGAAAGACGAGATGATGTGGTATGGGAAGAACGGCAGCACAGGAGAACAAGAAAACAAAAGGAATGTAACAGCAAACTTAGAGCTTCGAGTTCCAAATCATGATTGCATACTGTACCAGTTGCTCACAAATCAACCTGGTTGTCTGATTTTCATTGGACAATAAACAAAGACTTCCATATCCTGAACAAAAATGTAGAAAAAAGGCACAGGTATGGAGTGTTGGTCTCAAAAACCCCTCAGTAGAAAAAAGACTGAGGGTTCTGTTTTAGCACCCGTAACTGTGACAAACGATGGAATTATACCAAAATACTGTGACAGAAATATCAAATGAACACATGAATTACAAAGAGTGGAAAGGCATTTTGGGAAGTGTAACTTGTCAAGGTGAAGTGCTTGCAGATTCACTTGAAGTGGAAGAAGTGAGATCTCCAGTCATTGAGAGAGCTGGACCATCTGTTTGCCCAGTGTCCTCTAATGTCATTGACCAAATTGATAGGAATCAGTCTGCTGGTAGTTGTGTAGGTGTGTGGATATCCTGCCAACATTTGAACCCCCCCCCCCCGCCCCCGCCTCCTACCCCCCCCCCCGGCCCCCCCCCCCCTCCGGGGCACGGTTCCGCCTCGCCCTGGGGGGGTGTTTGGCTGGG
>CAAKHD010005171.1:14113-44113 GCA_901007705.1 Fistularia tabacaria | reverse complement strand
AGTGAAATCTAGCGTTGCCAGCATTCAGTTTGTCTCCGGCAATCAATTTACGCCACGGGCTGATCTCTCGTGTCTCCTTCTGCTAAATACACCACGGCGGAGGGCTGCGTGCACACCGGCTCTGACCTCCCTCACCCTCCCCAGAATCCAGCCCAAGAAGAAGCGTGTTCGACTATGCGCGTTATTGACGGGCGTATTGACGGACGCTAAGGAGCCGGCGGCCCTCGGCGGCGCCGCTTGTCATCCGTGCAACGAGCAGACCTACTGAAGCTGGATTTTTTTTTTCTTTTTAATGTATGCCACCTTTCATTTACAGCTGCAGAAATGTGTAAATTGCGTTCGCCGGTGCGAAGAACGTTACTAAAAAAGTAAAGAGCCCGTTTCTGAAATGTGAGAAAGAGTCGTCTGAAGGTTCTCCCGGCGCTGAGTGTTACGTTTTGTAGACGAGGAAAAAAAAAACAATGTCGCATTGAAATGATGCTAACCTCTTTCGCTTCATGTCTTCTCCTGAGTCCACGGCTTCTCCTACCACCTGAGGTGACTTGATCTCCTGCAGCAGTCCTGCCATGCCTCCACCACGACTCCCTGTGTGGAATATTAAAGCTATTACTGTCAGCTATTAGCATGTATTCAAGGATTCGAGGAACTTTTATTGTCATACAAGCACACCTTACAGTTTGTGGTACGAAATGAGTACCCAGGTCCGGTTTCAAGCCATAAAAAGCAAATAAATAGAAGAGCAAAGAAACAAAAACAAGAGCAAATGTAAACATCAGACAGTAAGAACGGCAATTTGGATTAACGCAGAAGTTAGCACTATTAGCATTAAATTTGCATGTAAAAGCAAGGACTTAGTTGTATTATTAATGCAGTATTATGTAGCTGTTAGCACTGCTGTTATTATTAGTAGATCATTTGCGCGCTCTTGCTCTCTAACTTGTTTTACCGGTCGAGGCAAAAGAGAGACGTTTTCCCTGCGCAGATACAATACACCCTTTCTTTTTTTTTTGCTAGCAACAGAATAAATATGCACTTACGCGGCAGAGGTGGTGACGCATTAGGAGCACGACAGGGTGTAAAAATGAGGTGGGATAAGGGGGAGGCAGAAGTAGTCTAAAGCAGGTGGCTGTTGTCCGGTCGGTTCCTTTGTTTCTGCTGCTTTGAGCAACCGAGGAGTTTCATGAATAAAGAAAAGAGAGGGTCGATCCGAAAGCAACCCGTGCATGGCGGGGCTGAGGACACAGCTCGCTAACAATCAGATTTATACATATTTTCATTTGTGTCTTGACTGGCAGGGGATTAACCCCAAGGGGAATTGTGTTTGGGGTGTGTTAGCATCGTAGCTCAGCATCTACACCGGCATTAATGCATGAAGCGTCTAAACTAAGCGCTACATACGTACCCATGCATTAGCGTGACACCGGTGATCGGGAGCCCTTTGCTTTTAATCAGGTGGGAAAAAATGCGACGTGATGTAACGTTTTCACTGCAGTTTCACCTTCTTCTTCTGCTTTTCCTTTGGGCTGCTACCTTCTGGGGCGCCGCAGCCAATCATCTCCCTCCATCTAACGCTCTCATCTGCCTTCTCTGCTCTCACTCCAGCTAACTCCTTCCCCCTCCATCCATAAACCTCCTCCCTGGTCTTCCTCTTGCCTTCCTGCCAGGCAGTTCCAACCTAAGCATACATGTCCAAACGTCTAACACGTGTCGCCTTCCGATGGACTCATTCCTGATCCTCTCCATCCTCCTCACCCCAAAAGAAGAACCTCTTCATCTCCACCACTTATTGTTCACCTTAACTTTCAATCCCTTCAACCTTTTTTTCAGCCCTCACAACGTTCTTGCATATGTTCCTCTTCTGGACCCCATGTACCCTTCGTATCTCCCCTCCTCGGAGCCTCACCGTTCCACTTGGACCCGCTCACACACATGTATGCTGTCTTGCTAACCTTCAACACTCTGGTTTCCAGGATCATACCTCCACCTCTCTGAGATCTTCCTCCACCTGCTCTCACCACGGAACATTCGCGATATCCGCGCATTCACGGGTCTCGTAATGAGGATGTTGCGCAGAAGGATTCGCGCCAGCCGTCAACAGCTTTATTTCCAGATTACTGCTAATGTTCACGTCCCGTTTGGGTGTGGTGAGGATGTGACAACCAACTGGGGTGGCAGAGGGGTTGCAGGAGCATCTTTTTTGAGATTAAAAAAAAAAAATCAGGATTATTATTAGGTTTCTTGTTTATCTTTTATTTTTTTAGATTGACATTTTACTTTACACTAACCAACAACCATGCTAATGGCGGACAGAACCACGCAATGTAGCCATAATTTAATAGTATAATATTTAAAAATGCCTGCTGTTGACTTGAGCAATGGGAAGGGACCTGAGCAAAATAAGAATTTTGAAATCGATTAATGTTATTTGACATTTGAAGGCCCTTCCTGCCCCCTCATCACCCGTGGTGTTTTTTTTTTTCTTGTGCAGGTATTCTGTTGATGCTAATCAGCAGATTCAGATTTGGACGTGTCTGAAAGCGCTGGCCTACATTTAACACTTGATATTAAGTGGAATAAAACATGCAGCCGTTGTCGTCGGAGCGCCTGGCTTCGGCTCGCCGCCTCGCGATTGCAGGCCCTCCGACGGCAGAGCCCGGCCAGTCAGCTGACTGCGCTGGCCAGTATTAGCCTTTTAAAGCAAATTGGTGGTGACAGGATGTTGGCTGAAAACTTTGCAGATGAATATTTTACATGCAAAAGAGCTGCGCGGTTATTTTTAGACTACTTACCCTACAACATTGTTCATACGTCGTTACTTTGCTATGTATATACATATATGCAGTATATATAAAATATATATGCAGGAAATATTTATAGGATTTCTAGGAGTATACATATACACAGTATATTTACAGTATATATACATACATACATACATACACATTATACAGGCATGCATGGATACAAACTATCCACATACACACACACACATATGTATTTACATACAAACTTACATAGATGGATACACACATATGTATACACATACATACATAAATACATACATATACATACACACACAGCTATACAGTATATACGCACACAAATACACACACCAACACAGGGATATATACAAATACATACATATGTACATATGTATACACACATATTTATCTACACGCACACACACACACACTCACACGCACACACACACACACACACACACACACATATATATATATATTCTTGCATGTCTCTATTTGAAATGTGAGTGAAAGGTTGAATGGTTGCATGTCTCCGTAGGACTCAGAAATTAGAGGGTGAATGGCTGTATGTCCCTATATGACGTTTAAATGAGGGAGTAAATGCTTGTATAAGAATGCAAAATATATAACATCAATAATAACCATAACAATAATAATTATAATAATAATAGTAATTTTTATTTATGGTGCCATACTCTATATTAAAGGACAGTATACATAAGTATTCATAGCCACAAAAGGAAACAAAAACAATAAAATAATAAAAGGGAAAAACTGTAAACATTAAAAAAACTGAGATGCGAGTGAAAAGGTGAATGGTCGTGTGTCGAGCTTTATAAATAATGAATGAATGTATATGTTGAACATACACGTCTTAAGGTATACGGTGAATGCCGTTCGCTCACTTTCATATTCCACTAAGCTCAGTCCAAACAGTGCACAGTCACGTAAAGAAAATGCCACATTGTAAAAAAAAAAACGACTCTCAAAGACGTTCCTAAAATCCAACCTGAGCTCAGTATTTGTCTAATAAAGCCCTTGGTTACATATGAGCGTGTGTGTGTGTGTGTGTGTGTGTGTGTGTGTGTGTGTGTGTGTTCGGAGCGTGTGTGTGTTCAACCCGCAGCCGATCGATCCACCGCCGCTGCAAAGGCAACCGTCGTGTCTCTCATCCCTCCAAACATTAATTAGCCCAAACAGAATTATACAACGTGGAAACACCACGCCGCCCAACACGTCCATTTTTCGGCCCCCTCATTTAACTTCGGCGCGAACCAGGCAGTTTTCAGCGCTCTCGGAGCCGCGTCCCGCTCTTTTCCCGTCCATTCACGTGCTGGCGCTTTGCTGCAAAGCCCAATCTTAGCTGTGCTTCTGCTCACCTCATTAAAAGTACGCCGTCCTTTCGGAGGAAAGTTTTCGCTCTCCGTTCCAAATTAAAGCGCCTTGCATTTTCTTTGGGAACTCAGACTGTCAGGCTTTTATTGTGAATGGAAACTGTTTTTTCGCTCCTTTCTCCGCTGAAAAAATAGAAGAAAAAAACAAACAAACAAGGAAAAACACCGAACCCGTCCCTCAGAACGGGATTCATGCACACGATAATTGTTTTTTCCTTCGTCTCTGTGATTTGACGGCCCCAAACTTCACATGTACGTGTCATTTCCAGACGTACCAACGTTCACCCTCTCATTCAGGCGTCATAAAGAGACCTGCAATCATTTATTCACTCATTCACACGTGATATGGAGACTTACAGCTACTCACCACCCCATTCATGTCATTTCAGAGACGTTCAAACATTCACCCTCTCATTCACATGTCATAAAGAGACATGGAAACATTCACCCTCTCATTCACATGTCATATAGAGACATGGAAACATTCACCCTCTCATTCACGTCATAAAGAGACATGGAAACATTCACCCTCTCATTCACATGTCATAAAGAGACATGGAAACATTCACCCTCTCATTCACATGTCATAAAGAGACATGCAAACATTCACCCACTCATTCACATGTCATATAGAGACATGCAAACATTCATGCTATCCTTCATATGTCACTTATGTCCATTCACCCTCTCATTCATAAAGAGACTTGAAAACTTTATTCACTCATTCACATGTGACATGGAGACTCACATCCATTCAGCCTCTCATTCGCATGTCGTACAGAGACGCGCAACTATTCACTCTCTCGTTCACGTCACGTAGCGACATACAAGCGTACGCGTCATAAAGATACCCACCGTCATTCGTCCACTCATTCACATGTGATTTGCAGACATGCATCCATTCACTTGCCACAAAGACACGCAACTATTAGCTCTCAGATTTACGTCATATGGAGACATACAAACATTCACCCTCTCATTTACGCATCATATGAAGACATACGTCCATTCACCCTCCCCTTCATTTTTCATTAAGATACCTGAAAACTGCATTCACTCATTCACACATGATATGGAGACTTACATCCATTCACCCTCTCATTCACATGTCATTCGAGTCATGCAATCATTCACTCTGTCATTCATGTCATTTGGACACATACAAACAGTCACCCTCTCATATTCCATTAGAAGGATACCTACAATCATTCATTCACTCATTCACCCGTACATCCATTCACCCTCTCGGTCACATATCATACAGAGACGCGCAACTATTCACTCTCTCATTCACGTCACATAGAGACATAAAAAACATTCACCCTCTCATTTTCACATCGTATGAAGACGCGCAAACATCCTGTCTCTCTTTTATGTGTCTTAAACATCCATTCACCCTCTCATTCACCTGCAATCATTCATCCGCTCATTGGAGCAGTGTTTCCCAACCTTTTTTTTAACTTAAGATTTTATTTTTACATTTTTTTTTTCAATTTGAGCCACATTTGAAAAAAAATCACACGGCACTCCACCAAATGAATATGTCAAAAACAAAATCGAATGAAACTGCAGTCTCAATTTACTTCGTGTGAAATCTGGCCCTGTTTGGTTGAACACAAGGCTGATATTCTTGCAGGAACTGAGGAGAGACGCACGCTAAGATCTCCTTCAACTGCTCTGAGACGCTCTCTTTTTTTTAGTCTTTATTGCAGTCATGCTTGGAAAGCCCAGCTCACATAGGTATGTTGGGGAGAAAAAGGGAGCAGAGCTGAAATAGCTCGATTTGCCAGAATGGGGGAACTCCTCAACAACAGTCAAAAAGTGTCCAAAGGTCGATCAGCACACTGTTTCTCCTGTAAAAATGAATCCAAAACACAAAATTACTTTCATTTTATCTTTTTGAGCCCACCTTTTTTACTTCTTTCTGACCACGACTCGTACTTGGGAGTGATGTGTGGTGAGGTCCATCATTTGCAAACATACGAACCCCGAAGAGCAGCTTATTCGCGTTTTGATCGGAAGGATTCGCAAGAAGATTCCCTGGAATCACAGAAGCCCCCTTGAATGAGGCGGGAGAACTGCGTGCCTCACTTAGCAGCCATTTTATGATCACTCAGAACTTAGAAACTCGTAACACACATACAGTTGTTGCCAAAAAAAAAACCAAACTGTATATTGGCAATGTAGTTCTAAAGCTGGTGAAGTTAAATTAAGTTTAGTTAAGTTCAGTTTAATCCTTTTTTCCATTTCACATTTTTTTCCTTCCAAGATTGACAAGTGAGGCACGGCCTCTTCTGCCTCCCCTGACTGCAGGTCGCTGCACTGCCGCTGCCTCACTCGATCACTAATGACTCTGCTGTTTGAGCAGCAACAGGTCGATACACAGGTTCATTCACCACCTGTTGCCATCTAGTGGAAGATCATTTCATTGGTCAGCCTGTCGCTGCATGCTGCCCATATAGATCGACGTACCAAGACACAGTACTTGAGTTGATTGAATCATTTTTGGACCAATCAGGGGAAAGTGGGCATTTTTCCACGGCGCACCTGATGATCCCACACTGCAGCCTAATGTGCCAGGAAACACCGAGATAGAGACATTCACCCGTTCACCCTCTCATCCACACGTCGAAGGCGTGAACCTTTGTGTGGACCCAGAGAGCAGTCAGGGAAGGCAGGAGAGACCATGCCTCACTTGACAATCTTGGAAATATAAAAATTGTAAAATAAAAACAAAAAAAAGAATTAAATGGTTATATTTTTCAGTGATTTGCACAATAAAGGTGTTTTTTTGTTCAACATCGCCAGTTTTAGATTTGTATTCAAAATCACTGGACTTCCACATTTACTGTTCAAACACTGAGAAGAGATGTGCGGTGAGGCAGCGGACTGTTGAGCCTCAACGTAGATTGCTCAATGACGGCTGGCATGCTCTGGAAAAGACCGTATTGCTGTCTCTCTGTATGTCGCAAATAAAATGTTCAATGGCTTTTGCAATATGAACTACATTTCCGATATACAGTGCTTCTTTTTGTCAACAGCTGCATGTGTGTGACTAGTTTCCTGTGGTGAGCGATCATAAAACGTCTGCAAAGAGCCACCGAGTGAGGCACGCCGCTCTCCTGCCTCATGTTGGGGGCGCGCTCGTGATTCTTCATGATTCTTCGTGAGACTGTTTGTAAATCTGATTGGGATGCTGAGGAACATGTAGCCACCTTGCCGCCCTGGCGATCTCTCCTACAGCTAAAGATGGAGCCTGCACCTCCTTCATTCCCGCTGAGCATCTTCTCAAGGGTCAGACTATCTCCTGGTGACCATCAACAATGTGCAATATTTTTACTTTCACTTTCACTTTTGTCAGCTGCCCAAAAGGAAGACGCACGCTCATCAAAAAAATATAAATAAAAATAATCAACCAAGGGTGGATTGTTGAAACACACACATACACACATCTATGTAGACGCAAAGAAATTGATTCCTTTAATTCTCCCATGCGCACACGTGGGCCTAATCGCCGGGCCTCCGCAGGAAAAAAAAAAAAGGGGGTCTGGGATAAAGAGCCGAATGCGCTGATGGAGCGTCTTCATTACCTTCCGGCTCGCCTCCGAGAAACCTCCGAGAGGAGACAAAGAAGCGGGGGCAGGATTTCAATCGCTATAATACCTTCCCTTTTAAGACCTTTTCTCGCCTCCTTTACGCTTATATTCTATAAATATTGCATTTATTTTATATATTTTTTTTAATTTCTGTTTCATCGCCGATTCTTGCCTTTTCTTGCCTCTTTTTTCCTACATTCTATAAATATTATATTTTACTTTCCAATTTTTGTTTTGTCGCCTTTTGTCGCCTCTTTTTTCTAATATTCTATAAATATTGCATTGATTTATTTTTTTCGAATTCCTGTTTTGGCGCCTTTTCATGCCTCTTTTTTCTTATATTCTGTATATATTACAATTTTTTTTTTCTAATTTCTGTGTCATCGCCTTATCTTGCCTTTTCTGGCCTCTTTGTTCTTGTATTCTATAAATATTACTTGCATTTATTTTTTTTCTCATTTTTGTTTCGTCACTTTAGCCTTTGCAAGGGAAAGAGCGAAAAAATAACAGCGATTTTACACGGATGAAAAAAAAAAAAAAAAAGCTACACGTCAATGGGAATACTCCACTGTGATTCCAGTCTGCGTTGCGTGGATCACTTCTTCTCACCGCAGTATCCTTCCAAACTTTAAATGTTCTAATCCATTAGGCGGCAAAGCTACACCTGGCAGATTCGGGATATCGAGGTCGGTTTCGCCGCACCGGCTCCGTTCGCAACGGCGACGGGACTAAAAGGGTCACGTTGAAAACCCTCTCACAGCACTTGAATGTAATTATTTTTATCCTGGACCGATTCCACCACCCATCCTCACTGTACTACCAACTCTTTCATTTAGTCATTCATTATGTATGGGGCTTATCCTGCAGGCAGGCTTGGTACTTATATACAACCATAAATGTATGAATATATAAATGTAGTACATTTATTGAATATGAATGTATTAAATATAAATGTAAGAATTTTATATGGATTTATTACATTTTTGGGCTTGTTTTATTTTTAGTTTTACTTTTTCTTATTTATTTTTTTTCCCTTTTTTTATCTCACTCCTTTTGAGCAAATTATTGAACATTAACTATTGCATCATTATGCTAACATTTTTATTATGATCATCATTATTTATTCATTACACTTATCTGGATCCACTGTTGACGGCAGAGTAAGAATATCACTGTACAGGGAAACACGTTTCCAAACTGCATAATAAACATTTTAAATATTGAATACTGTACTATACTATATACTATACTATTTATATACTATACAAATATTGAATACTGTACTACTATAAGGACATTTTGTAACATTGTCAGTATCTGAGCGTTAGTTAGCAAGCTAGTTTTAATACATAATATATATATATATATGTATATAACATACAATATATATAATATATATCATTATTTTGATATTATTTTGATTTACAGATGCAGTACCGTGCTCTGCCAGTAGGGGGGTAGGGAGCCATCACGTAACATGAACAGACATTCGCACAAAGTAAAATATGCAAACGATAACCGAGTTAATTAGGGTAAAAGCTCGAATTTAATTTAAGGCGCCGATCAATCCTGCTGTTTGGTTCTTCAGTGCCAACCGGATAGCATTTCACACAACGCCAGTGTTGCACGTGACGCATTTTTCAGACATGTTGGTTTCAAAGTGCTATCGATTCAACTGGATTCATCGTTTCCCTTTCGGAAAAAGAAGCCTGACGAAATGCTGAAAAGCCATTTCCAGAACGAGAAGTTATTATTATTCCGATTCGAGTTATCCCAACCTGAGATATTCATCAACGGGGCATTTATATGCCCAACCTTCTGGCACACCGTCTCAATACGTCCACGCAGGGGCCTTTATTATGAAGGTCATTTTCACGGGACGGAAATGAAAAGCCTCCATTGTGGAAAGTTCAGGGTGAGAGCACTTCATTCAGCGAGCGGAGCGCGACGGTCCCGTGGATGACTTCTGCCATTCAATCGGCACAATCCAAAGCGGCCTCTGCGGCTCCCAGTTGGAACGTATGAATGAGGCATGGAGGCAGGCCGGCGATACTTTGCTCAGAAAAATTGGACGACAGCTTTCCCGCAGAGCCGCACAATCCCGGGAAGGTCAAACCCGAGGCTGAAAAAACGCCGTGTGTGAGCGGGCGGGTGGCGCCGCGTCCAACATGGGGGATGCTTATGAATTACGCAGCTACATTATTTACAAGGCCGCTTATTTATTTCGACGCGTGTCGTCACGATGCGGCCACGTCGCTCCCGCTGCAGCGCCGTTACGCCGTGAAAAACGGCGGAGGACCGTAGTGGGAAAGCGGTCGGGGAGCGAATTTAGTCACCGATGACTCAGCGGAATGACTTAATTTGATTTTCACTTTGCTTCCAGCGGAATTTTACACTTTGGCTCCGCCGTTAAATGTCTTTCTCAGCTCCCGCGGTTGACTGGCAAGCTCCAGCTGCGCTCTCCCCGAACCTATGGGCGAATTCGACCCATTTTTTTTTTTCTCAAGTAAGGAGATAACAAGCACACTTAGGTGTATTCTTCACTTCTTGAAGCACTTTGTTCGCCAAAGTTTGCCCGTATTTTCTCTGCGAATATGAGTCAGGGGGCACAATCTGACTGTTATGCATTGGAACGATCCTAGAATATCTTAACATATATAACCCTAACCCCTAACCCTTATGTTTTCAAAGAAAATAAAATATTTACCATAAATATGTCAACCGGTCAAGGACTCCTGATGAATCTTGACGGACCAGGTCAAAACGATTCCCCTAAAAACTTCAAAACCGGCCAAAAAAGTTCTGAATAAAGACAGAATTACTAAAAATGGTTACCAATGACCGATTTGAAGGGGAATTTAAGGGCTGGTTCAAACGAACAAAATGAATCGATGAGTCAACGAAATATTTGTGGTCGCCAATGACGCCTTTGGTTTCGTCCACGTTCGGGATGGGGTTGACTTCGCAGCCGCCTCCGACACCTCCGGCGAAAGAAAAATCGACAACTACGTGCTCAAGCGTGTTTCCACGAGAGACTCTGAGGGCGGAACGCGACCTTGTCGGCGACCTGCAAAAGTTGCCGGGACACAGGATCGACTTTGGCCTCCCGCTTTCAACGAACCCGGTAATGAGCGACAGGAGAGCGGCGTACTCCAATCAAAAGCGGGAAGCTGTTATCAGTCGTATCGCGGAGGCTCCTGCTGAGGAACGCGGTTTATTTGCAGGCGGCCATTTTTATTCACTTCTTACAAATCGGTCTGTGGAGGTTCTCAGTCATCCAGGTCACGCTGGGTTCCTGTTTTAATCTTCCTCTCGTGGCAACTGGACTCGGATGTTTCACCCCCTCATCCAAGAGGCCTCTTCACTTCCAATGACCCTTGGGCTCCAGGTAATCCCACAAAAGTTGCTCTTTTGTCCCCGACGAACCTAGACCCGCCCACAACATTGGCAGTTAGATGCAGAAACTCCCCCACAGGTCATTGGAACAGGAGAAGCCTCTGGGATGACATTCACGTCCAGCTGCCACGACGAGAATTCTGACACATCGGCTTGATATTGTAGCGGCTATGCGTCAAACTCGAGGCCCGCGGGCCAAATGTGGCCGGCCACGTCATTTTATATGGCCCGCGAGAACGTCATAAAAGGTCTGATTGTCTTAAAATAAATAAATCAGACGCGTGCATTGACCATGAACTACATTTCCCACAATTCATGCCGATCATGTGACCCGCGAAGTGACAGCATCCTCTCCATTAGACTGCAGCGGATCCACATCAATGCGACTTTCAACCAATGGAATTGAGAAACATAAATACATAAAACAAATACAAATATATAAAAACATATTAAATAATATCTAATATCTATCTATCTATCTATCTATCTATCTATATATATATATATATATATATATATATATATATATGGACATTCAGGGATCATTCGTATTTATATTTTATATATATATATATTTTATATATATATATATATATTATATATATATTATATATATTTTATATATATATATAATATAAAATATTTTATAAATATTTTATAAATATATTTGATAAATATACAAATACATATTTTATATATATATTTTATATATATATATATATATAAAATATAAATATGAATGATCCCTGAATGTCCAGGAAGAGAAAAGTCGATGCAGATGGAAGTGCTGTTTCAAGAAAGATGGGAAGGCGAACACATGGAGAAAAACCGGTGTGTCTTTCGTGTTACGAGGCAAAGAGTACAATCTACGTCGACATTTTGACACCAAACACGGAGCTAAGTATGTCAAAGTTAGCCTTCCAGAAAAACAAGGTGTCCAAGAATTAAAAAGCCAAACTACGATGGCATCAGAACGTGTTCAGAATGTGTAATTTTATTGACATCTATTCAAATGCATATGTAACATCTTGAATTTGAATGAGTAATAAATTCATAGTTATTTAACATTAAGGAGTAGCTACATTTATTTGACATTACATTTGGTTACATTTAGTTACATTCATACCGTTAGCGTTACATGTGGCCCTTTGAGGGCGACCGCTATGCTGATGTGGCCCTCGGTGAGAATGAGCTTGTAGTGAGTTACATTGGATTGGTCATGTTTGGTTTCATTACAAGCAACATTATCAGTAGTAGATCAATATATCCAGGTGTTTATCTGACATCTGATTATGTGTAGTGTTAGCCAAATAAAAACAAGCTAACGTTGTCTGACACGATCGCTATCACAGAGTCATCGGATATCTCCGACATGGAGCTCCACATCTGAGAAGCTAATCATCGCTAATCACCTCGTGGTTTTCTGTCCCTTGTGGACACTGCGCTGGCGGAAATAACAGCGCACGTTGCAAATATCTATATCCATACAAACGTCTGGTGCAGTTGAGGTGTATTTTTGTGCCCATCAGGTCGACCCCGACCTATCGGTCAATCGCAAAGACAAGATGGAGCCCTGACTCTATTGAGTAAGAGTGAGCCACAGAATACACGACAGTACAGCCGGGTGGATGTCATTGAAAAATATATGTTAGCCTATCAGCCATCGCTTCTGCGGGATTCGCTGTTAACATACAACTGGTCCGAAGTCTCGATCAGAAGATCAGTTGGAGGCTCGCGACCACCAACACTCTCCGGACTTTGCAACCCTACCTGATTCCATTCAGCCCAAGATGTCTTCTTCTCTTCCTTTGGGTTTGTCCCTTCAGGGGTCGCCACAGCCAATCAACCTCCTCCATGTAACCCTATTCTCTGGATCCTCCTCTCTCACACCAACTACCTTCATATCTTCTCTCACTACGTCCATAAATCTTCTCTTCGGTCTTCCTCTAGACCTCCTGCCTGGTATCTCCAATTCCAGCATCTGTCTACCGATATAGTCCCTATCCCTCCTCTGTCCATGACCCAACCATCTCAGTCTGGCTTCTCTGACCTTCTCTCCAAAACACCTAACATGTGTTGTCCCTCTGATGGACTCATTTCTGATCCTCTCCATCCTGGTCACTCCTAAAGAGAACCTCAACATCTTCATCTCTGCCACCTCCAGCTCTGCCTCCTGTCTTTTGTTCAGTGCCACTGTCTCCAAACCATACAGCACTGCTGCCGTCACCACTGTCTTGTACACCTTTCCTTTCATTCAGGCTGATATGTCATTAGAGTCTGCTAGTGGCGAAAAATGTCCAGAATTGCATTGTGCTACACTCGCTCATGCCTTGGCTGCAGGTAACGTTTGATCTCGAACTGCTAAAACAGCGTCGCGAACATTACACGCTAATAGCCGAAATGGTTATTAGCTTGAAAGCTCGCTGCAGAAATAACAATGGTGACGAAATAAGAGAGCCGAAAGACTCGGGCGGAGATGCTAAAGTGCATCCTGGGATGTCCCAGTGATTACTGGGCAGAGTAAGCCTATGGCAGCGTAAGCCACATCTACATGTTTGTGTTCGAGTCTGCGTTTCTGCCGCTTCGGATAGCGCTCAAACAACCCTGGCGAGAAGAGGCAAAGCTCCACGGACGTAAAGGTGAGAGAGGCGCAGACCCACGCGGCGGCGGGTCGGCGATTCATTTGTAGAATTTGCGATTCGGAGGACCGGGACTGTCAACCTGAAGACTACGATTTTCCTCCGCGGGGGAACGGTGTGACTTGGGCAAGTCGGATAGAATCTACCAAAGGCGGTGGATAATCACGTCACCCGGGGCCTGGACTGTACCGCCGGCTTCAGTAGCCTGACTCGGTTTAATCTAGCATTGAGTTTTTTGTTTTTTTTTTCCCCTCGAAAAGCAAAAAAAAAAATCAACGTTCATGGTATAAATATTTAAACCTTTCAACCATTTTAAACCGTGATTAATTTGTTGGCACAGAAAAAAGTACAGCCATATAAATTCACATTTCTAGCAGCGTTTTTCTTCAATAGCCATCATATTCACACTCTCCCTTTTTTAATGTCATTTTTTCACATTTATAGCTCTGATCTCTGCAGCATCGGGACGCTTGGCTGTCTTTGTCTGGCTGTTGTTCGCGATATCGGTCACTCGATTCATCGGGAAATTACAGGGTGATTTCATGTTCCAGAAACGGATTCAGACGTAATTTCGGTTTTGGAAACGATCATTCGACAGCGGGCGGCGCAGCGATTCGTGCTTCTCGTCACACCGGGGAGGTCGCTGGCGTCCAAAAAACATGCAGGAGGTTCAGCGCAGACCCTGAATTGCTCAGATGTGTGAATAAGAGGGTGAAATGTTGACTGTCTCCATGTGTGACCCTGCGACTGACCGCTACCTAAGTAAGTATTTTAACAAGGACAGTGTGCGGAAAACATTAATCTTAAAAAGAAGAGATGCTCTGCACCGGAGTTAGCTACAAGCTAGTTAACGTCTACTCTCAACCTTACTGTTTATTCATTTATCTTATATATGGGTATGTGGATATGTTTATGCATATATGAATGTATTTATGAATGCATATGTATATATATATATATATATACACACACACACACTTTCATACATGCATACATACATATATATATATGTTCATTTTTTGTCTTTCTGTCTTTTAATTGTTTATATTGCTTTTAACTGTTTATTGCTCATATATATTTTTTCTTTTTTGATACTGTTATTGTTATGCTGCTGTGACAAAGGGATTTCCCCTATGGGGATCAATTAAGTACTATCTTATCTTATCTTATCTTATCTTATCTTATATCTTATATCTTATATCTTATCTCAGTCCTTGGGCAGGTGAAGAATCCTTTCCAAAATTATGCTTCATACAAACAATAGACAATGAAGGATTATCAAATTAATTAACATGACCTTTAGGTTTCTAATTCATTCAATGTTTAAGATATTTACAAAGTCCATTAATGGCCTAAAAATTCATATTAAGTTAAATTCACGCAATGAATTCATTCATAAAACTGGACAATAATCCATGAGAAACACAAAACCAGACCATAATCATTATAAATCACAATATCAACCATGGCAGTCGGGCTTTGTTTTGAGTCCAGCCGGGCGGGAGTTCCAGGGTTTAGCTGCTGTGTATGAAAAAACACTGATTGTCCAAACGCAGCGCGTTTAAAGAGGAGTGGTCCGATCGGAAGGAGCAGGGGATGGAGATGTTCCACTCATCTGCTCTGAACGTGATTGAAGGAACCCTCGTGAAGGAGGGGGAGCAGAGTTGTGGAGAATTCTACGAAGCAGCCGCATTTCTGAGTATAAGATCATATTATCAAAAAAGAACATTTTGTACTTATTTAATAGATTACAAGGATGATAATTTAAAGATGTTCTATCAAAGATTTTAAGACCTTGCGTAAAAAGTATTTCGGTGGATTTTTTTGAATGTCTTTCCGGCCTGCGACCGGCAGGTTATGCAGGAATGTAAACGTGGTCCGGGGGTGAACCCCGACTTCACCCGATGCCAGCTGGGAGAGGCTGTCGCGTCCCCTTCACCTTCAGTGCAGGATAAGTCGTAAAGATCATGACTGAATGAATGAATTCATAATTCAACCGCTCCCAACCATGGCAGGTCGGACCAAAACCAGAAGAATATCCTTCTCTTTCGAACCATCACGATGTGTTGAGGGGACACGTATGCTCTGAAAACAGCAAAAAGGGGGTTCCTGGTCTGGCGGACCAGAACATGCAGCGGGTGTACGGGAAGGAGCGAGTGTTCATACGTCACTGTTTGAAGACTTGAGAGATGCTGAGCTCCGCGGGCGAACCTCGCTCCCCAGAATGTCAGCTGTGATTGGGGTCGACCCCCAAGAGCAGGATCAGCGTAAATGATAATGAAAGACTGCATGAATAAATGAGCAGATTTTTCCGCGATGAACCCATCACGCCATCCCATAATTCCCAAACGGGAGCCCGTGGGATCTGCCGCGTTTGAAATCAGGACGGCGCTTTTTATAACACCGACCAGTTGCGCCGACTGTACAATAAAAAATGACTATTCATGATGCAGGATGTCGATGCCCTAAGTGTCTGGATACTTTGGGAACAGAAAATAGCATTGCTGCGCTAACACACACACACACACACACACACACAAACATTTCCTCACCCGCAATTACAGTTTGGATTTCAACACCACAATAAAGCATCGACTTCATCAGCGTCCCATTCAAAGCAGAATAATGGTATTTGTCAAACACCTTCCCTTTGCTTTGCCAACAATAGCTCGAGACGTGCCAAAAACAAGGGAGAAATCACCAGCGGCAATCTGGCTGTCAGTGTTCTCCCTTTGTCCGACACATACTGCAGAGATATGTTGCTCCAAACACTAATTTTCCGTCTTTTTAAAAGCTCTCTCTGTCTCGCCGAATGATTTGTTATACCAATTTGCTCCACCGGGAAGGACAAACAAGGGGTTGGCTCGCCGCTTTACTGGATCTCACCTCCGTCCCGAAAGTCTAATTTGCATTCAGGCGGTGAGATCGCTGATCGTCACGACGCTTGAAGCCACCCGGATCCTTTCCCTCGCCGTTCCCTTCCTCATATCTGACTCAAGATGTGTAGGTGCTTTTCATCTCATCCCGAAGTAGGCACTCATCCCCTCCTCCGGAGCCACTCTTACGTGCATGCCTTCCAACGGGGTGCATTACGCCGCCTTCCATCACCGTCACTGTCGCGCGTCATTTCGAGACGACGGTAAAGAGGGGCCTGCCGAGGAGTGGTTGGCAGCGGCGCCGGGCACCCCAGCACGCCGACAAGATTACCTCTACACCCGATTCAATTAGCGGCCCCGCTAAAGTCACCGCTCGCCCCTTCAGGGTGTCCATAATCATAACAGATGGCTCTCCATGAGACACCAGTCATTTTTCACGGCCGCGACGGCCGAGAGAGGAGCGCGCGACGGCGGCGCGATGGTACGTCACGGCGGGTCTTTTTCCCCCACAGCCTCTCGGAGAACAGCGATACGTCTTTTGTCGCCGGCGAAAGGCTATCAGGCTTAAAAAGCAGGAGTGCGAATCTCAGCCGGCGAGGAGATCGGATACAATCCGGGAACATAAGTCAGAGGACACGGCGATCTCTTGATAAATAATAAATGGATGATGACGAAGTACGACACAACAGACCGGATCTTCGAGACAACAAGGTCGGGAAAATAACGCCGCAAAACAGAAACGAAGTCACTGGCGAGCACTTTATTGAATGTAGAGATACATTTTATTAAAAATAAAAAAAAAAATCTAAATCTGTGCAGGTATTAGTCTTGAAGTCCTGCGTCATCTTTAATATTCCCGAGTTATATCCTTTTTCTTTCTTCCCTCTGCAATAAAGCCTCCGGACTTATGTGTTTTATGCAATTGTGTTTGAACAACCGGGCTGACATCTTGAATATAAAAGCAAAAAAGAAGAATGCATGCCGCCGGAGCAAATGTTTGGAATTAATCATTCTTTTAATTCAGGCCTTGTGGTGACTGGAGATTTCGGTTTTATGTGCCGCAGGGAGGAGGGGAGGGGTGGCTGAGCGTCCCCTGTGAGACAAGCCTGATCTTCTGAGGTCCACTGCCCTGAGGTTTGCCTTCGCGGTTCAGCAAAGTTTCCTCGCGACTGAAGTGGCTGTTGTCATATTAATGCTGCGCCAATCCTCGGCGGGGGTTCCATCTGTCAACCGCGACAAAAGAAATGGTTGTTGATGGGGATACTCCCGCTCCCGTTGTCCTCAGCAAGGTTGGAGGCCAGGCTGCAGGCCTGGGAAACCAGATAGGAGTGTATCTCCTACTGATTCCCAAAGCCCGTCTTTTGTATTCTTGATTTTGGTCATTTTGTTTGGACACATTCGCGCGGGATGTAGGATGGAGATGGATGAAGGCTAGCTGCAACAAGACAGAATACAAGTTTGTGATGGAGGAGGACCCCAGTGGAACGGTGAGGCTATAGCAGGGTCGTGCGGTCAGGGGAGGCAGGGGGAGGCAGCGCGCAAGCCCAAACGCAAACTCAAGCACGAATGCAAACGCAAGGCAAACGCAAGCGCAAATGCAAGCGCTAATGCTAGCGCAAGCACATTTGTATACGCTAACGCAAGCGAAACGCAGACGCAAACGCAAGTCCAAGCGCAAGCACAAGCGCAAGCGCAAAAAAAAAAAATGATAGCACAAGCGCAAACTTAAATGCAAGCACAAGCACAAGCACAAATGCAAGCGCAGGCGTGTACGCATGCGCTAACGCAAGCACATATGCACGAGCTAACGCAAGTGCAAGCACACACCTTAGAGCATAACGCGCGCTTCCTTCCCCGTGAACTCTGGGCTAAAGGGGCTCGAGATAAAGAAGGTGGAAGATTTTCAGCGCTTGGGGTCAACAGTCAGGAGCAACAGGGCGTGTGGAGAAGAGGTGCAGAAAGCCAGACTGAAAAGAAGGGGTAGAAGATGGAGGTGAGAGCCACCACGTTTTCTGGTTGAAAGGAGAACCCAGATGTAGATGTTCTGGTTCTGTTTGGGAGTGAGGATCATCCAGAGGGACAGCAGGGGCTGGATGTTTTGAAGAGATGATTTGGACGTGTACAGAGGAGGGATGGTGAAGGGTACTGAGGTCAGAGGCCTAGAGGAAGACCAGAGAGGGGATTAGTGGACGGGGTGAAAGAGGGCATGAAGATGGTGTGATGCAGAGGAGAGGGTGAGATGGAGGAAGATGATTGGCCGTGGAGGAAGAGATGACCCTGCAGTGGAGAAATGAAGAGCACCCAGGGATCTTCAGTGGCAGGTTTTGGGTCCACTGATGCTCCTGGAAAAGAACGGCCAAAAATCTGTGTCCCGTTTTGACATTAAACCGCTCTTGAAAATCCTTCTCCGGCGGCATCGGCGGTGGCTCTCCTTCTCCTTCCCTCTGCCACTCAATTTTTGATGCAAAACTCCAAAAAACGCTCCCCTCTGTGTGACTCATGCAGAATGAATGAGGCCCCAGTTGTGTCATTTTTTGTGATACATTTTTAAAATACCCAACACATTGCTCCCTTTGTAGCGCCTTGGGCTAAGGCGCATACCATGTCCTCCTGTCATTACGAGTCAGGGTCCAGCTCCAGGACCCCTTTCTAATGCCATCTCCCATATCTTTCTTATCTGCTCTCGTCCATTTTGTTCCACGCGGCGCGACTTGAGAAGCTCCCAGAAATGCCATTTCTGGGAGAATGTTTGGTGTCGGAGGGAGGCTCGCACCGAGGCTCCTCTCGCTCTTCACAAAACCGAGGAACAAAACGCACAAACGAGCATTTTGATTTGACAACGCTCGTCCTTTTCTTTTCCCGACGACGCTTTTTCGACATTTCTCTATCCCGTTCCTGCCGTCGATACGGTGAAATTGCTCTGGCGAACAAAATATAGAGCTCAAATGTTTGTTTGTTTTTAGCGTTTCTTTACAAGTTCTCTGCAGCGAACCCCGTCGAAGGCAGCAATGGTAATCTTTCTTTACAGTTTCGGAGGAGCTTTGTGCCGATCCAGCCCGGGCCAGATAGAGCTACTTAGTCGCCATAATGTCCCGGGGCCCGCTCCCTTTGCTCGCTTCGAGTCCTGTCACAGATAACACCGCAGATTATATGCCTCTCCTGAGTCGCTTTCAAGTTGAACGCACTCCAAAATCGCCAATCTCTCCATCGCACCGCACACATCAGAGGAGGAGGCGCTATCTGGGCCGTCGATCCGTCTCCGCCGTCGTTTCTGCGGCGGCGGAGTGTTTTCTTGTTTAGTTTTTTTTCCATCTGTTGTTTTATTTTTATCACGGAAAACGACGCGAACGATGTTGTTCCTCCTCCCTCAAACTCGTGGAAGAGCTGGTAGGAAACGAACACACCGACGGGTCCAGCGCAGAAGCCGTGGTGGCCCTCTATCGGATTTGACATTTTACTGAAGAACCCAGGAGGAACATCAGGAGGCGGAAGGGAGATGCCATTTTGACGTGCTGGTTAGCAAGAACGAGAGAGATCTGACTTCTCTACTCAAAAATGTACCGCCAATCGGCGAAAGCCCGCCTAGATGAGCCGCCGGGGAGTTTGCTCTCGGCCTCGAGGTAAGTAGCAATGGTTTTCTTTGTTTCTTGCAAAAAGGAGAATTTCAAGTAACTGTTTGGCGCCAATCACAACGCAGTTGTCTTAAGACACTGTTCTGGACCACGGTCTTGCAGATGATCTACCGAAACCAGAAGCAAGCGCTCTGCGACAGTGGCGGGGAAACACCAGCGCAGAAACCGCAGTGCTAGCGGCCTTCCGTCTCGACCGGTTCGATAGAAAGAGACAATTCTACAACAAGATCTTCGATATTCCCAAAGTAACTGACAACAGTGGACATGGTGAGATGTTGCTGTAGATCCAGCCATTCCCCCCCTGGGAACCCGTGACAGCACAGGGACTCGAGAGAAGATACAAGGTTCCTACCTTGCATTGGACAGCAAGAGTGGGTAGAACGACAGAGGCTCATGATTATTTTCTTTTTCATACTCCATGAATCCCTTGCAAGAAGTTGCTCTGTGGATTTGACCCATCATGGATGAACCCATGAGCAGTTGGCAGCCATCTAGCGGCTGCCAGGGGAGGTTCAGTGTCTCGCTCAACAACATTTCGACCGGCTCGGAGGAGCTGGGAATCGAACCAGGAAGGTGTGGTTCAAGGGACGATCGCTCTAACCTCCTGCGCATCGCCGCCACAAGAGATACCGCTCATCAGAGTTAGCCTATGGTAACATAGCTAAGGGCTAGCCTCGCCCCAATTTGTTAGCGCCCTCAAAAAGAACGTTTTTAACCCTTTGACCGAACAAAGAGAGGGTTTCGGAGGAGCTCGTTGACTGAAGCTCCCGTCTCCCGCTCTGCTTTTAGAGACTCCAGGGACTCCAGGTGGTCGGGCTCTCGGAGAGATACGATGGCATCTGGCCATTTAAAGCTTTATTTGCGAGAAGATATTCAGATTTTACCGCTCTCATTTCTTCCGTCGAGTTTAAAAGTAAGGACATTTTCTTCTTGTTTGGACGGGATACAAGCGGTACCTTTAACAAAACTGACAAAAGACACTCTTGAATATATTAGAGAGGCAGCAGGCAGGTGGGTGAGGAAATCACCGGAGAGGCATGTCAGAGAAAGTCAGCTGGACATCTGCTCGGCAGATGGAGAACAGCTGAGAGGAGAAACCAGGGGCCGGGTGAGGGAGCCGCGGCGGTGACTGGATTCGACTTCAGCTGCGCTAAGCGGCCGCGAGAGAATCTCATTTTCAGAATCTCGACCGCGCCGCGCATTTTCCGGAAAATATTTCCCTTTTTTACTCTTTTTAATTCTTTGGTGTGTTTCTTTTTTTTTTTTTTTTTAGCAACGCAGCTGGGAAAAAATGGCGCCGGGGTTCATCGGCGGTGTGGCGGGTTCAACGGCAGGTGAGCGCGACTGTACAGAAGAAGCGTCTGTTCCCCCCCCACACCCCGTAATAATCAGGACTATTGAAGGTTTTATAATAAAATCTGAAATGTAAGATACCCACCTTTGTCCCAGTTCCGGGCGAAGCAGCGCTTTGCGTCTGCAGAGCCATCGCTGATTCTATTACGGCACTGAACCGCATCCCTGAATGAGTCCCCTTGAACCTCCACCTTCTAGAACCTCGTGTTTCGCTTTTTTTTATCCGTCTCATTTAATCTTTAATAAGGGTTGACGCTCGCTTTGTTCCGGCCTCGCGCGGATTTCCTCGATGGGTCAAGCCGACGCTTTGTTAGCCCTGGGCTTCACCGGAGGGGTGTTGGGGGGGAGGGGGGGGTTAGCGCTAAAGGGCATACTCGGCAATGAAGCCCAATGCTAATGGCGCCGTTCAAGGGGGCCAAGAAAAAAAAAAAAAAAAAGACCTTTCATATAATTATGGTTAAACTACATTTAACTCGTAAAATAGAGAAGTTCATATTTACTCAAATAAAATTTTAAAAAATATATATATTCCAACAGATAATAAAACCAAATAAGCCAACTTGTTGTATTTGATATTTTCTATATATTCATATTGAATTTCCCTGCTATGGGATGGAAGACTTTCAGCCAGAATGAAAAGAAAAGGTGGACAAAACAGTGGCGGGAAGAGTATTTATTTTTATTTACAAATATATTTGTTTGTAATTTGTTAAGCATGTAAACTGGGCGACGTGTTACCTTGTAAATTAAAGACGGTCATTTGATTCATTTGCATAGAATTACGGATGATGGACCGTCATTATTTGCAGATGACGTTGTGATGCGCATCGTGTGAAAACCTCCCATAAAACATCAAATCTTGTTAGCGGATTAGCATGCGGACCCAGGGCCCCTCACGCTGATGGAGTGGAGGGACGTGAGGACTCAAACACTCACACGCCGCACGGTTTAAGTGAATCTCCGCAATCACAAGCCGGGATTCAATTCATGAGGGAGTGCTGAGCAGCTGTTCTTGTCCAATCGCGTCAAAGTCGGAGACGGAACGCGTTTAGCTTTTCGGAGGATTCTACCCCGATGATCATTATGACCGCAGCGCCATATCGGCGACAGCATGGCGGGAATCGCGTGACGGGGGGGGGGGGGATAGGAAATATTTCATCTCAACATGTGTCGTTCTGGTGATATTCATTCATTCATTCATGGTGAATAATGGTGATCCTATTGGCCGGGAGCTGGGGTTCATCTCGGTCAACCGCAGGTCCACAAATACGGAGGTACAACCATTCACCCTCTCATTCACATGTCATGTGGAGACAAACATCATTCACATGTCATATAGAAACATGAAACCTTTCACTCACTCATTCGTTCATGTGTCATGTTGACACAACCGTTCACCCTCTTATTCACACATCGCAAAGAAACAAACGACCATTTATTCAGATATCATATATACATACAACCATCCACTCTTTCACACATTGTTTAGATATATTCCCTCATTCATACGTCATATAGACACTCACTGATTCACACGTCATGTAGAAAAGTACAACCATTCACCCACTCATTGACACGTCAGATAGAGACAAACAGTAATTCAGTGTCGGTGTCATTCAGACAGAGACAGATTACCAGGCCATCATACAGAGGCAGCGCTAAACACTGCACCGCTGTGCAGCTATTTCGTCTGATTCTTTGTTTTTTGAAATGTCGGAGATTTGCCTGACATGAAAACGAACCAAAAAAATATAGATATATTTCTATATAGGTGTGTGTGTGTGTGTGTGTGTGTGTGTATGTAAAGTACAAAATGGGATAGGATAAAACAGAATGCACGTGGGGATCGCGCAATGGGGGTGTTTAGATTTGTACAGCAGAAAGTGGACAGTGTCTTCGAGGTTTGTAGGGTATAAATATTAAAAGTTCAAAGAGTAGCAAATAGCAAAACAAAAATGAAAAATGAAATAAAAACAGCAGGGTGTTCCGACAGCAGCTGGAAGAAAGAACCTTGAGAAAAAAAAAAAATTAAAAAAAATAGTTCAAGTCCATATATATACATATATATATATACATACATACATACATATATATATACATATATATACACATACATACATACACACACATACATACATACATACATATATATATATACATATATATACGTATATATACATACATACATACATATATATACATACGTATATATACATACATATATATATACATTTATATATATGTATATATACACACACACACGTATACACACACACACACACACATATATATACACACACACACACACATATATATATATATACACATATATATATATATGTACACACATATATATATATTACTTAAACAGTAAACATTAAACTGTGAGGTTTGAAGTATAAAAAAGCACACAGATAGAGAGTGACGGCATGAGAGAGTAGCAGCAGATTTTTATTTTTTTGTGTACAGTTTAGTGTGAAGGTCACTCATATGATTTGTCTTAGCCATCGTTGGCCGCAGGTGATTACGCGACACGGCCAGGCCGTTCTGTGCCGCAGGGAATTTGGTGCGCGATCAGTCGTCGAATTGTGACTGTAGTCACTTCATACTAACTGTGTCGAGCAAAAAAAGACAGAGGTGGGATGAATTTGTACAATATGGATTTACATGTGTGACGGAATGTGATGGCAGTCGGCATCCTATCTGCAGGATTTGCAATGCCAAGTTGAGTAATGCTTGTCTAATTTATTAATAATAAGTTTTTTCTGGAGGAAATAAAACAAAAACTAGTTAAAGCTTAACAGTAATGGAAAGATATATTGTACTTTTGCATAATATCAGGTTTAATTAAAAAAAAAAATCTGCATATTTTAACCCCAGTACCATATAAATCGAAACAAAAAGAACTTAATTTATATCCGAATAGTGCATGAAAAAATAAACAAACATTTTATGGATTGAAAAAGATTCAATTCATTTTTTATGAGTGATTATTTATATTCAGAGTTCTGGTTTTTCAAGAAAATATTTTTTATTTTTTTTTGGAGCCCAACTGTATGAGCCTATGTTTGGAATTTGAAAAAAATATATATATATTTTTCCTATTAAGAAGGGTCGGGTGAATGCGCAGATGAAACTACTGGGGTTCAAAACATCCAATAAGGTTGAGAACCGCTGAAAAGTGTTTTAGAAAGGGGAAAAAAAAAAAAAAGTCCCAGAGAATTAGAATAGGATATGGAGCATCTCTTCACCCCCCGACGAACTGCACTTCTGAAGCTGCAGCTGCGCGATAAAAATCATTTGGAATCAAAGCATATGCAGTGACGGTTATGCACACGCACACACACACACACACACACACACACACACACACACAGGGGAGCTTGAGAGCAACCAGCTGTGCTTGGATGAGGGCGCCCTGATACACGAACACCCCAAGTTTACGCGCGATCAACACTTAGCACCTTTTGATCCTTTGGATATAAATTCATGGTGAAACAGCCTCAGTCTCGAAACCAGAAACGACAAAAATAAAAACACCGGAAACTTTTTTTCTCCTCAATCTAAAACTTGTAGATAAGATAAGATGATACTTTATTGATCCCCATAAGGGAAATTCCAATAATAATATCAATAAGTATGAGTTTAAATATAAATAAGAGAGACAATTAAAAGACAAAAAGTCAAATTGTCAAAAAAAAAAAGGTGTAAATAAATATAAAGATCAATAAATATATCCTCTCAGAGCGTTTATGACTATTTTGTGAAACCAAAATATGTGAAAGCTCTTTCACGCCGCATCCACCTCTCTGCAGCGGCTTCCATCAGCGGTGCGGTTTCCCTTTGGCCTATGTGTTGATTGGTGCTCGTGAGCGTACACCAGTGCAGGAGGTGTGACCTCGGGAACAATGGCGGTGCTTTATGGGTCGTGAAGACGCTTTGAAAGACGTCGATTTCCTCTTATCGGGGGATTCTGGAGTTCAAGGAACAACTGCGTAACCTTGCGTTTTCCTGACAACACACCTAACCTTGCCCAATAAGCCACCGAATAAACAGACTTTTTAATTTAATTTTTTTTTTTTTTTTTTTTTTATTCCACCTGTTACGCAGAGGAGCTGGTTGAAAATTACAGTCCTTTTCAACTCGGTGTATCATTACTGCTGCCTGAGTGTGTGTTTATATCTTTATCTATTTATTTTCCCCTCCTGATTTCACCACGAGAACATTCCCTGCCATCCAGGAAAGAGTACTGCAGTACTCTTTCCGCAGTATTTCAAGACAAAGAAGCACAGGGCAGAGGGAAATGCACTGTGGTTTTGCAGATCTACTAAAAGCATACCACAGGGTGCCATGAGAGGGACTCCGTAGTGGCCGAGAGGTATGCTAGACTGGTGCAGGACATGTATGCTGGCTATGAGACAGTGGTGAGGTGTGACAGAGAAGTTCGAGGTGGAATTGGGACTACATCGGGGGTCAGCTCTGGGCCCCTTCTTGTTTGCAGTGGTGATGGACACGCTGACAGGTGAGGTTAGAGAGGACTATGATTGTTTGTAGAGGACATCTGTATTGAGAGGAGGGGGCAGGTAGAAAAGAATGTAGAGGTATGCTCTGGAGAGGACTGAAGGTTAGACAGAATACGTGCATGAATGAGAGGGACTCAAGTGGTTGGAGGCTACAGGGAGTGGAGATGAAGGAGGTGGACAACTTGAAGTACTTAGGGTCAACATTCCAAAGCAATGGAGAGGTTGGAGGAGAGATGAAGAAACAGGGTCAAGCAGGTTGGAATGGATGGAAAAAGGTGGAAAGATGCACAAGAAATAGCACAAGGTGTAAATAGAGGTGAAGACGTTGAGGCTCTCTTTGGTAGGTGGGAGGATGAGCAGGACCAGAAACGAGTCCATCAGAGGGGCAACACATGTTTGATGTTCCAGAGATAAAGTCAGACCAAGATGGTTTGGATATATTCAGATGAGGGACAGTGGAGATCTGGGTAGAAGGACGCTGAAGCTGGAACTGCCTGGCAGGTGGTCTCGAGCCAGACCAGAGAGGATGGAGTGAAAAAGGACATGAAGTCAGTTGGTGCGAGAGAAGAAGAGGATACCAAGAATAGGGTCGGATGGAGGAAGTTGATTTACTGTGGCGAACCCTGAAGGGAGAAGCCCAAAGAAGAAGAAATGTCCAGCATCATCCCCCGAAAGAAACTAAACCTTACAAGAGTGCCCATCGAAATGTTGCAAAGTCCAACCGTTGTATTGGAACATTGAGGAGTAACCATCTGCTCCACAAATAGGTCACCACACCTCCAGGGTTGGACTTGAGGAAAGTGGATCTGATGACGTTTAGCCCGATTAAGTCATTAACACCGCAAGTATTAGCCCGACGCAGACATGGACAATTTGCGGCGCAGCTTCATTACTGCTAGCTGACTGCGGTTGAGGAACATCGAGGTGGTGACCGCCACGGGTAACCGGGGGGAAAACGAACATACCGGACTCCCCGATAAAGCGGTGAGCAAGCGGATCCATACGTTCCACAGTGTGAATGAGAGTCATGCCTCATGCAGCGCTGAGGGCAGCATTTTTCTCTTTATGGGAATCGGGGAGGTGAACGTGACGGGAGGAGGCGGGAGGGGGTGTTTGGCTGCCCGGCCATGTGGCGACGTCAGGGTCATGTCAAGCCCGAGTGACTTCGGTTTATGAAGGAAGTTGACCTTCGGCTTGTTGCCTTCAATGGACTTTGTCCTGGTTGGTTAACACCAGATGAACACATATGTCTTCCAGAGGCCACAGTCAGCAGGACAGTACTCCACCCAATGATTGGTGAGTACTACTGTGCACTTCATATCCTGACTAAATATATCCTGACTAAATATATATATTGCAGCTTCAAAAAAAACAAAAAAAAAACAGGAACTACCTTCACTGGTTCCTCCTTCCATCTATCTTTCATGAGATTTCATGTAGACACCAGTCCATGGCTGAGAAGCTCTGAGAGAAGCAAACATAAAAGTGAACATATGTTTAAGCTCCTCACCAAAGCAAAGGCACTAAAAAAAAAAAAGCATAATCACGGGGTAACACTTGCTAACCAGCTGGCGGCTCAGTGGTTAGCACCTCTGCCTCACAGCAAGAAGGTCCCCGGTTGGATTCCGACAAGCAGGAGGCTCCTTGTTCTCCCCCGTCTGTGTCTCGGGGTTCTCAGGTTTCCCCCAGTCCAAAAATGGGGTTCATTGAAGACCCGAAATCGCGCTAGATGTGTGAATTAGAGAGTTGAAGGTTGTATGTCTGCTAACCTGGACTGCAGAAATAGCGTGATAGACCGTGAATGAATGGAAGGATGAATGATTGAAAGAATATAAACAACTTTAAGGTCATTGTTGCAGCTGTGGAAAATTGTTGCGATACTGTCGAAAATGTCCTTATTTTTTTTTCCTTTCGCCTTTTCCCTTTAGGGGCCGCCACGAAAAAAACAAAACAAGAGAATAATATTTTCCAGAGAAATACAAATTCAAGTTAAAACACGTTCATCCTTTTTTTTGTTTGTTCGTTTGTTTTCACATCCATATTCGAGGTGAATCGCACTCACATTCTCCATTGACCGAAGGGGCGGGGCCATCTATCATCCTCGCATAAAACTTCCTGTTTGACAGCCAATCCATTGCGAATGATGCAAAATCCTTGGACGGCCGACCGCCACGCGGGACACCATCACTTCTGAACGATATCGATATCTTTTTTTTCTCGTCAACGGCCTCCTGATGAATCATCGCTCTCAAGTCGCCGCGGCTTCGCCGAAAAAAAACAAAAAAAAAAAACAAAAAAAAAAAAATCAACAGAAATATTGTTAAACTCCTTCTCAGCCGCGACGTTATTGTTGTTTGAAAGCAGTCAAATTAGATATTCGGCGTCGGCTTCGTTTGCGCGAGGCTTTTCTTTGACACCAGACAAAACGGCGGGGATGAAACGCAGCTTTTATTTGCTATCATTAACAAACTGCTGCGTAGCGGCGTTCACTTTGAAGCTCTCCGCTGATAATGTCATTATTTTGGAGCCGCGGCTCAGTTTGGGAAAGTCAACGTGAAGTCAGATGAACGACGGCGGCGGATTGACGGGAATCGTCGATCACTTCGAAAAGGAAACATCGAGCGGCGGCCGTCGCTAAATAAAGAAAATGTAGCCGCGGCTAAAGCCTCGCACCTCCTCGGGCAAGAACTTTCTCTCTGTCCGTGCGAGTGAGTATCGAAAAAGTGAAATGCTCTCGCTCTCCTGAGAAGTTTTGTGCGCCCAGGCGTGTTGCCGGAAGACCGAGTTGTGTGTTTTCTGTGTGAAATAACGCCGCACCGACCGAGGCTTGGGAGTTTACAATGGAAGGCGAGGCAGCTATCGAACCTGCGGCTAAAAACCCAGTTTTGGCCTTGCACTCCGCCTCTCCTCGGCCCCAGCCGGAAGGACACGTTTTTTTCTTCCTCTTTTTTTATTTCATTTTATTATTTTTTTTTTTTCCCCTGCAGATAAAATAGTTCTTGAGAATTTCAACCTTGCACCATCCATTGTTTTGCAAGAGCCTCCAAACACAGGTCTTCAATATATTTCTAGGTATATATTAAACATAAAATATTTATATATGTATAAATATACATATTAATTTATATTTGATATACATATATAAATTAAAATAAATATAAATTTGCTTCTGTTCATACAAAGGAAAAACAACAAAATAATACATAAATAATTTAGACACGTAAATAAGTAAGTAAATAAATAAATGAGGAAATGGTTGTATATGTCTGTATGTCAGTATGAACCCTGGCTCTTGCTGGCAAGGTAAGCGTTATATGTAATGAATGAATTAAAAAAAATAAAAATAAATAAAGATAAAATGAAGAGCATCGAACAAGAAAGAACAGGAATTAATTTTCAGACTTTGTTTTTGGAAAATTGCCACATTTTTTGGGGGGGGGCGTTTTCACATCTAGATTTTTGAGATGCAGAGAAAAAATAAAGACATAAAATACAAAAAAAAAAACAAAAAAACAGCCATTTCAAAGTCAGAGAAACAAACAAAACAAAACAGTTAAATCCTGTCTTAAGAACATAATCTCTATGTCCAACCAGTATTAAGTGACTGTATAAATTAGAGTTGTATGCTGGTTTTGTTTTTTAATTTTTTTCCATGCTTACTGCTTATCTTAAAACAAAATCAAGAAATAGATATTATGGGGATAAAAAAAAAATACCTCTGAAATATTGCATTACACGTATTAAGATGTATGACCGTGTGTGTTTATTTCCTGCGCATTTTTTTTTTTTTTTTTTTTTTTTGATTTCCCCCGAAAGTGATTCTGCGGAG
>CAAKHD010005171.1:0-14093 GCA_901007705.1 Fistularia tabacaria | reverse complement strand
TACAATTTTTAAAATATTTGAAAGTGTGTTTTTTTTTCTTTCCTGCATTTTTTTTTTTTTTTTTTTTTTGTAGATTTCGTCCGACATGTGTATCGGCGGTACACTAATGTGGAAATATTTCCCGGGCACGAAGCTTTGCAAATGTTAAAGGTTACATTTCCCATGTGTTTCCTGAAGGACACGGGGAAGTGTGTTGACCTTTAGAAAACAAAATTAAAAAAAAACAAAAAAAAAACACTGACAATTCATGGGATCGTGTCCTGGAAGCTGTAAACCTTCACACACACACACACACACACACACACACACACACACACACACACACACACACACACACACACACACACACACACACACACACACAGTGATGGGATTTACTTCCACCACTAAACATTGAATTTTAGCTGAAATCCTCTTCAGTTGCAGGGCGTGTTGTTGGCTAATCCCTGTGACTTAGTCCTAAGCACTGTGTTTGAATCTCGGACGAGTAATAAGTTACGAAGGAGATCTCCAGACATGTGGTCTCTGCAGCCGGAGCATTTAGTGACCAAGCTCCTCTTCTGTGGAACCATCTTCCAGGGAATTGCTCTCCCATGAAGACGTCCCACCCCTCATCCGAGAGGCTTCGGCGGGTCTAATGACCAATGGGGAGTTCCCAAATAGAACCGCCAGGGTTGTTGGGCAGGTCTAGGTTACGGTGGTTTGTTATGGAAATGGCAGAGTTGATCGTCAGGAACTTTGTGCAAGGGGATCGTTATGCTAACAGGGGTGTCGTTAGGTGGGAACGAAGGAGCAACTTTTGGGGATTACCTGGATTGGAATGTGAAAAGGTGAAGCCAAACTTCTCAGAATGCGAAACAAAGGAGTGACACCTGTTGGATCCCGTGGACTGAGGCTCAGGTGGAAGTTACAGGGAGGTGGATTTGGTGGTTTGATCCTTCCTGGCTGTTTGGAGGCAGCAGTAGATCTGGTCCAGGTGCAGGTAGACCATGTAGTCCTGTCCTTAAGTGGTGGCTCTCCTTTCTCTTGTCTTAGCTTATAGCTAGCAATCGGGTGCCCCTTGTTCTGCTGTCACAGGCTTACTCTTCTGAGGGATATCCTGTGATGCACCTCTCTTGCAACTCCCAATCTTCCTATTCGGCCTGCACTTGAACCCCTTTGTCAGTGCCTGATTGTAGCCTTGTGTCTTCTGCAGAGTTTGTGGGCTCCCATTTCACTTGGATGGATCTTCTGCAGTGTCTCGCCAGGTGTCCACTGTTGTCTCTCTCTTTGTACCCCAACAGGGATCTGTCCGAGGATTCTGCCCGTTAAGGGACAGTTTTTCCTCGGCACCTTTTACCGAGTGCTTGCTCCCCGGGAGCGTTGGGTTTCTGTAGATCATTAAGAGTGCAGTCCAGACCTTCTCGTCAGGGAAAGTGTCATCAGACCACCCGCTCTTTCATTTGGCGCCGTGGATAAAAAAAAACGTGACTTGATAAATCGAGGAACGAAAGCTCCTCTTTTGCGCGAAACCCACTTCCATCGCCGAGGAAGTTGCAGCTCTCCTTTAACTGTCTGTGATCTCTGATGATTTCATCAAACTTGCTTTTTCTGGGTCCTCCCTTCGACACGTCTCCGGGGTTCTCCCTGAATTCTCCTACAGTTCCTCGACACGCCAATGGCATTTTCTGTGGAGTCTGCCGAAGCGTACCGCGAGATTTGACGGGTTGAACGAGCGGCGCCTCAACGCTCAAAAATGACAGCCGAAAATGACACCTCGAGCAATTCAAAGGTGCGTTCATGGCTCGTCGGGTATTTTGACGCTCCGCGAAGCACACGTGACAATCAACAGGCACGCGATTCTCTTTGGAATCCGTTCAGCCGTCATCCAGGCTTGATCGACCGCGACACGACGACACATCCTTTTCTGATGTTTCTGTTTTATCCTGGTTTGCAAAAAAGGAAAACAACAAACAAAAGTGCTTCATTAATGTTTTTGAAGCTTTTTAGTTTTATTTTTTTTTTTAACAAAGGCTGCATTTGCAGATGAGCGCGTCGCATTTAATTTTTTATTTTCATTTTTTATTCTCTCTGTCCGCACGTCTTCCGAAATCTTGACAGACGATTTGACGAGAAGCATCACTTGTCAGTCGGGTAACTTCGAATCCCCTTGAAACAGGTGTCTTTTTTGTTCGGGGAGAGATTCGCGCGGGGAAATCCAGACTCGTAGGAAACGGGACGCTCAGGCGAGCAAACTGTCTTTTCCAGAAGACCTGAGAAAGACGCGAACGGAAGTTCTCAGTTTATATCCGCCGTGCTTTTCACCGACACCACGGTGATGATGTTCTCTTTATCAAAGAGATGTAAAATGGATCTGGAGTAGAATGCATTGGCTTCCCTTTCTATTTGAAATCAGCATTTTCAGTGCGTCTGAGCGCGGCTGGAATTTGAGCCGTGAATTAATAAAAATGAAAGAATGTCACGTCGGAACCCCGCGCCCTTTTCTTCAGTGTCTTCTTCAATGTTAAAAGAAATTCTTCAGAACTAGACGTTGGATCAGCACTTTGCGATTCTCTATGCTTTCATAAATTTGATGAATGTTCATTTCTTTTTTTTGAAGAAACAAGGTTCCGGGTTTTCGCGGCCCGATGAAGCCGACAGAGCCGCATCGTCTGCAAAGAAGCGGAGACCCAACCGTGAGGCCACCGAACCCGATTCCCCTGAACGCCCGGCTGCACCTGGAAATGCTACCCGTAAAGTTTTTGAACAGACGTCCGGGCGACAAAGGGAGCAGCCCTGGGGAAATCTGACCATCAACAGAAAGAAATCCAAACCCGAGTTCTGACACCGGGAAGACTAGTGAGTAGATCCAATATTTTTTTACATTTACTTATCTATTTAGTTTATTTTGAATTTAAATTTTGTACCAGCACAACCGTTGTCTATTGTAGTGTCTCCCATTACAGACTCTCTTGATATGTAGTGTTAATATGAACCTAGGATATACACATAGATAGATAGATATAGATAGATAGATAGATAGATAGATAGATAGATAGATAGGAGTGACTAAATCAAAAAAATAAAACATCAAATCCATCAAATTAAATGTAAAAAAACATAAAATGAAAACATAAGTGTGTGCCTTTCTTTTTCTAAATATATATATATGTGTGTCTATGAATACATATTTATTTATTTCTTTTTCAGCGTTGAATATTTCATCCATGCTCGTTGAGTATCTGCACTCGTTATTCTCCAATTATTCATTGACAGTTCGTCTGGTTATGAGACTTCACTCTCAGTGCGCCCTGAAAAATATGAAGCTCGTAATGTAGTTGATAATAATGATGGCAATTAAGGTTTTGAAAACACATACTGATATCAGCGAGCACGTGTTGTAAGCTGACCGGCTGACTAATGTCGGTAGTTTGTCGTCGAGAGCAGTGGTGTTTTTACGTCTTTCAAGGCGTAACCGATACGGATTTAATCAGCGGGGCCGCGATGGAAATTTCCCCCCCAGTGAAATATGATAACCCAACCTGGCATCGTGATGAATCTGCTGAGCTGCAATTTAATTTCCCCAGATCTCTCTGGCTACTCTCCCGTTCATTTTGACGTCCGCCGGTTCGGCCGGGTCCGGCATGCTGCCTATGACAGGGTAAGCATCGGGTGTTTCTAATGCTTCCGATGGGAACATCGGGTTCATTTCAAGATGAGAATACTCAAAAACGCCATTCCAGGAGGCTTATGTGAACACCTATAGGTCACACGTACATCATTATATCCATGAATGCTGGAGTTGCATGTCAAAGTGTCTCTGCCAATCAAAAGTCACGCAGGGAGCAGATGTTTACCCTAACCTCGAATAATTGCATTACGATTGATTCATCGTGCAAAACAACGCAATCTGAGACGGGGCGGTATCAATAAACACATCGACAATCCGCTGGAGAGGAATTAACATGGCGGCATTAGTTTAGTAATTAAGAATTCAGGCCCGATAAAACAAAACAAAGCAAAAGGAATTAACCCTGGTCACATTCATGCGTTCATTATTAGCACTGCTCCAAAAAATGTTTTGAGGAAAAAGTCAAATTATCCACTGACACAGTGATGTCACATCTGTGGTTTCAATGTCCTTTACATGAGATTGCATTCAGCAGTTCATGCATAGCAACTATGCTAGGTGCTACCCAGAGCATCATGTATTTTTGGGTGGAGGTGGAAGAATGGTTCCCACTTGTGCGCTTATATGCCGCTGGCGGGAATCAAACCCCCCGACCTTCCGATTTGAGGAATGCCCACTCTGTCACCTTAGCGACGGCCACACCAGCCAAACTGAGGCATGTAAGCTAACCAGGCGAACCCTTGGATGCCGTTTGGCAAAGGGGGGCAAGGATGACTGGGAAGTAGGGATGGTGGTCGCTTGTTTATTCGAATTCAGGAAATAACTCACGGCTCCAGGAGAAGAAGGAGTCGCTGCTCAGTAACGGGGCAGCATGACATCGAAGGAGATCACCGCCTGCCCAAGTTGACTAATTCTCGCTTCAGAGAAAAGATAGAGTTGCAATGCAGGAGTCTGGCGAACTGCTCACAGCCAATGAAGGAATTGGTACTAATGCGAGGGAACAACAGGATGAACAAAAGCGAGCTGCTGTGAAAGACAGGAACCACAGGACTAGCGTTCGGCGTCTGTCGGAGCCCAGAGGGCAATGGGCCGCTTTTAGAGGATGCCTCATACGGTGATTGGCTAATGATCTGCAACTGCTCGGAAGGGGAAAAGCAGCGCAAAGTAGATGATGCCATCACATATTCCCGCACATGGTTGTTTGTAACGCCACATTTCTGATGACGGTGAACTTGATACTGCTTCTGTTTTTCCAAACACGGTTTCACCGAACAGACAAACACAATGCCACCGTAGAATGCTGCAACGAAGTGCAATCGTGGCAGCATGGTGGCACAGTGGTTAGCGCTTCTGCCTCACTGCAAGAGGTCTCCATGTTCTCCCCGTGTCTACATTGGTTCCCTCTCCATTTTCAAAAACATGCCCTACCTCACGGGTAACCCTACATTTTCCACGACTGAATTAGGGGTGAATGCTTGTATGACTCTAGATGTGACCTACTGGCTATCAGTCCAAGATGAATGCCACCTCTCGCCTGATGACAGCTGGGATAGTCTGATAAACCAGCAACCCTAAGTGTAAGATAAGCGGTTAAATATAACAAAGGGTGACTAAATGCATGAAAGGATGAATAAACCACAATTGAAAATTTTTGCTTCTGTACGTTTTCAAGCATACATGTCCGTGTCTGTGGAGGTTCTCAGTCATGGTGAATTCCGGACAGCCGGATTCTGGACAGGACTCCACGGTCCACCTACACCCGAAGGGTAAGGACCATTCATTTGAAGACGGCAATATCCTTATTCTGGCCAGAGAAGACAGATGGTTCCAGAGAGGAGTCAAAGAAGCCATCTTTGTCAAAACAGAAAAAAACTCTGAACAGAGGAGGGGGCCTCTGACGCAACCCTTCACCAACATGCAACGCTGTACTGGGATCAATACTGAGACGGGTAAGCACACACGGACCAGACCATCTGCACCCTCCAAACAACCAGGATGTATCCACCACTGGAACCGGCTCCCGGTAACTTCCACCTGAGCCTCAGTCCATGTGGATCCAACAGTTTTCCTTTCTTTGTTGTACATTCTGAGAAGTTTGGCTTCAGCTTTTCAGAGTCTTTTCCAGGTAAATCCCCCAAAAGTTGTCCTGCAGTGCCAGAGGAGCAGTTGGAGGTTCAGCGTCTTGCTCAACAACACTTCGACACGCTAGGAGGAACCGGGAATCGAATCAGGACGGATGATCGCTCTACCCCCTGCGACACGACACCCCGACAACCTCTCTCACAAGAAAGCATGCATTTCCATGTTTGGAAAAAGTCCACTTCCTTCAGGCACAAATCCACCGAGTCTGGCATTCGAGTTGAACTGATAACATTTGCGATGAGGTCCACGCAAAGAGATGAAGGGTGACGGCGGCGTGGAAGACATGCATTCGATTCCAGTTACGAGTGCAGAACGTAAGGTACGGCAGTGGGACGCCTCTGTTTTGTAGTGAATCAAGCGGGAGGACGGGACTTTGTAGAAGTCCCTGGCATTTTCACGATGAAATGCACGTTTCAAAACAAATCCCCGAAGCTTTCTCCTCTCACGCGCCTTTCAAATCACATCCGACTGCCTTGAGTCGGCGAGAGGGTTGGGTTTCCGCATCGCGCACGTGCTAAAACGCTTTGCAGTTTGAAGATAAAGCCTTTTGGATGGTCCCTGTAGTCACAAGAAGGTTAAATGTGAAAAAAAAAAAAAAAAACGCCTCTCCCGGTGAGTATAGACAACCGAGCTGAGATTTCCATGTTTTTCAAGTGTTTCTAGAAAATGCTCATTCTACCGCAAACTCTTTCCGGTTCGTCTCTCGGGTCTAAATATAGTAGTCGAGAAGAAAGTCAGAGTGAGTGAAAGCGAGAAATAGAAACATCTCATTCTGGCACTTTGTCAGATAATCCTTTTTTTTTTTCTTTTTTCAATTACGACTGAGTGACACGGTGCGGCAAAATGGTCGTGGGTGTCGGCGCCACGTCTCTCTGCAGACGGCGGCTAATTAGCTTTTTATCATCTATTTATGTGATTCCTGCGCGCGGGAGCAGATGAAAGTGAAGACATCTCCGGAAACGCTTCCCAGACACCTCCATTTCCAATGAAATAAAATATGATTTTGAACACGTCATCAGCTTTGATCACATTGTCTTTGCTTTTTTTAACTCGTCATTTTGGGAGAATATCCAGCACAGACGGATCTCTGTTGTTGAGGACATAGTGTGGCGTCCCAAGGTGGCCTCCTGCATGGGATTGGCCAAGGGGTAAGGCATGTCAATAACTCGGCGGGATACGGAATATAGCCGAGGTCCCCGACAATTTGGTTTTGGGCCGCAAAGAATAAAGTTGTTTAAAAAGATACGTAGAAAGGACTCTAGAGTTACAATTGAATTTGTACATCAGTTTGTTTGTACCGTCCAATCCGGACTATAAGCCGCTGCTTTTTTTTCCGCACACTTTGAACACTGCGGCTAAAACAATGATGCGGCTGACGAGCTTCGTGCTGCCGAGAGAGAACGAGGAATAGTTCTGAGGCCGTTCGATTCCGACACTGAAGGAGACGACTTCAATTGTTTTAGTGCGCAGGAGGAAGACGAAGATAGCGAAACTGTTATTTTTAGCCGGTGCGGCTTATATTCAGCTGCACCCAGTTGTACATCAAATACAGTACATCAAATTAGATATATATCCGGTGGCCCCTCAAGATACGAATCACTTTAAATATGATTTTTTTTTTTAATACAAAGTGCGATTCGAGTAAAAGTTATCCTTGAAATATGAAAAAAAAAAAAAAAATCATGATATGAATACAAGAGCGAGAAAATCAAAGTAGAAATTGCTGCGGTACGCGCCTAGCCGGCTCCCACGACTCCAATACGCTTCATGACACCGCCGCATCTTGTGAATTGGCGCCGCCTTCACCTTGAAGAACGGCTCGCCGCTTCCAGCATCCCTCAGCCACTTCGTAGTTGGTACAGTCCACATTTCTGGTGTGCTGTTCCTGTATCTTTGTGCATTTTTTAATCAGCTTCATGGGCCGATATCGCACGTGAAAATAATCGCAATGCATCCACGATATGGACTAACCAATTCATTGGTTTTCTGTTATTCTAAATGGGGGGAATTCATTTAAGATACAAAAAATTTCACCATACGAACACAATTTTGGAACAAATCGAATTTGTATCTTAAGGGACCTATGGTGCCGACAGCTTTGAACTGATGTCATGTCAGTATCAGTCACGATACTGTGGCAAGCTCAGGTGAAACAAGCATCAAGCTGGTATAACCATAGATTCACTGTACAGTCTCGGTCATGGTGCCTCCACATTCTCCCCTCCCATCACATGACAGTACAACACAAGTAAGTGCACTGTGAGTATACAAGTCCAGCCCCCTCAGGCTTTGAATTCCCTCCCACTTGTCTCCCCACAACATGTAATGATAAATTAAGTTCATTTCATGAAAATCATACCTGTATCTTAATAATCTCCTTGTTTGCTGCTCCGCCATATGTGGAGGAGCCAGATGAGGTGGCTCAGGCATCTGGTCAGGACGCCTCCTGGATGAGATCTTTCCGGGCCCATCCAACAGGGGGGCTGGAACAACTCAGGAGCTGGACGGAGTGGCCGAGCAGAGGGGAGTCTGGGTTTCCCTGGTTAGGACCTGACCCTGGATTATCAGCGGAAGATGCATGGATGGATTCCCTTTGCTTGTTATTCCTATGAGTTGTGTTTCCCCCATCTGTTTGTTTGTCCTTCAGGGTACAGGTGCAGGTCTCCACTCGAGCTGCTGGAACACCTGTCCGTCATCACGTCAATCACTCAGCACTGCATCAGCTGTGCCATCGCTTCACTGATTATCACTTCAAGAACTCTGACCCACATTCACCTCCAGCCTGGCCTTCATACTCAGTTGCTTCATGTCCACTTGTCACGGGTTCGGGTACAAACTCCTCACCCGTCATGGAACCGGCAGGGATCATTTCAAACTCTGCATCGTACACTTCTGCGTGGAGGTAACTCAGACTGCTCCATGTGCAGAATCAATTCCCCGACACTTTTATCCTTCCAGGGTTGCTTCCATCTCACCGGCTCCGGAGAATCAATTCTGAGAACCTCCCGTATCTCCGCACGAGCTGCGATCGGGATATAATAGCAAATGCAAAGCCTTTCCGCGGCGCTCATTGGTAGTCCAGCGCCGTTGTTTTGGATTGATCAAAGTTGAGTTTTTTTTTTTTTTTCTGTTTGTTTTCTTCGTTATTTATCAAGGAACAGAGTTTTAAACTCTTCCGAAGCAGTTTCAAATAGCCCAGCAGGAGATGAAATGGAGAACACAGATGTGTCGGATTAAAGTTTTTGTTAACTCTAATTCTCCTATTGGAGTGAGGAAAAAAAAAAAAAAGCTGTCTCTCGGATGATTCGGTGAAAATTCAGGGTTCTAATGAATTTAGGAGATTTCCTTTTTTTTTTTTTTTTTTATGGAAGATAAAAATGCAATACTCGCACTGTTCGCCAGAAATACCGAGCCCCTACGGTCATGTGACATCCGGACCGCCCCTGGAACAGTGCTAGCCTTATCTAGAGATCGAATTGGTATCCATTCTCAACTGAAGAGGCCATGGAGCTGAGCGGCAAGCAGCTGACCCCAGAGGAGAAGCTCGGAAATAGCAGATCAGAATGTCTGCATTTACTGTGGTCAAAGCGGATATATTCGCACTGGCCACCTGCAGAACCCGGGCTTATCAGTGATTGCAGGGAAATTGGCGAGCGAATTCTATTCCTCTGTAAATCATCGGCTCGGAAATCCATATTCATGCCGCTCTCCCTAACGGGCACATCAAACTGACTTTGTCTGTCCTTGTCGATTCTGGAGCTGAGCTATCATTCGGCTAACAGTCTGGGCACACAAGTGAAAATATTGGTGGTTCAGAAAACGCACGATGTAGAAAACTTTTAGTCCTTTTTCACACTGAGCCTGTGCTCTGCGGTATCTCTGGTATTCAGAGGGAGTCCACACAGTTTTGAATAAGCCCTCGAAGAACCTTGAATTTTCCTTCTCCAACCTGCCCTCCTCCAAGGGAATCTTTTAGTTTTGCGTTAGCTAACTCCTTATTTATTTTGGCCTAAATGTTTCTGTTCCACTGCGAGCCCTTCTAGCAGGCCAGAAGAGCTTGGACCTGTTTGTCAGTCCACCTCACACCAGCTCAATCCACAATGGTTTTTGAAAATAACAAGCCGTGGTATCCGCAAGAAGTATCTGGTAATGGATTGCGAGTTCTACCAATCAGCAAGCACCCACGTCAAATGAGTTCCTATGTAACCTTAAACAGACCCTTCCTTGGAATAGGTCCAGAAATGGATCTATGAACTTACGTAAATAGTCCCTATGCTGTCTGAATGCATGAAAAAAACTGCTAGTACCTGAAAAGGTTCTAAGAACTGCAAAAAAGTTCCTACAGAGTAAAAGGGGTTGTTGTGTCCAAAGAAGGTCGACTTTTCATATCCCAACTCTGGAAAGTGTCATGTTAATTGTATCTGACTCAAATGCAACAACACTCGGAGGCGGTAAGGTGTTTCCAGGGATTAATTTTCAGGGATGAAATATGGACTGTGCTGGGTCCAGGTTGCTTCTGGGATCACAGGAGTCTCAGGAACTTGTCAGTGAGATGTAGATCTATGAAACAAGGAACTGTTGGCTGAGGAAAGGCAAAACGTGGAACTATAGAACAGGGGACTTGCGAGGGAAGGTGGAACTCTGGAACAAGGGACTTGCAAGAAAGGTGGAACTCTGGAGCAAGGGACTTGCGAGGAAAGGCGGGACTCTGGAACAAGGGACTTGGGAGGAAAGGGCGAGTCGTAGACCGACAACCTGGCATTGAAGGGCTGGCAACAGGCTCCCCTTATCCTTAGCCCGATGAGGCTTGATGAGCGCTGCACACCTGCCGGAGTTCACCCTCCTGCATGGCTGCTGCTTGACGAGCAGCCGGATCCCAACAGAAAGTCTTTGCCAGTGGTCCCAATGGCTTCAGTCTGTCTCACTTCCTAGTTACTATCCTCAGGCCAGGGACCAACAGAAACAGGCAACCATATTATTTAGAAGTGGTGACATCCAAGCCCTCATTCCGAAGGTCATACCCAATCTGATTTGAATATGTGCATAATTTATCCTTGAATACTGACATGTCACCTTTTGAAGGTGCCGTCCCTGTTGTCGGCCCTGTTGCACCACATCAGCATTTATTAGCGGGCATGGAATGACACCGTAGCAGGGGTGCTTTTTAAGGCCACGGCGCACTTACAGCAGTTGGCTATAACATAAGAAAAAATAACCTTAATACCTCACAGGTCCTGTCAAGGCAGCCTTGACCCTAAAAGGCATGGCTCTCACCAGTCCACTTACATCTCAAATTGCAACCGGTTTCCTGTAACGCTCCATTTGCCAGACTATTTTGTCCTGCACAAACCTTGATTTGTTTGAGAACAGGGAGAACTGAAAGGCTATTTTTCAGTGTGCCATGTACAAAGTTCTTATCAAAGTGACCCAAGGTTTCATATCACACTTACCTCCAGCAGTTTAGCTGCCTTCCCGCAAGCCATCCGGGGAGTGTCTTCTCACCCACGTACACACTGTGCACCAAGCAACTGCACATCATGACTGTAGATCAACTAATCAATGAAGGATCCAGGTACTTTCTTTAGTATCAGACGGTGATAAAGCTCATTGGATTAATGCAGCCTCGGGGGGCCATGCAGAGGGTTGCGTCAGGAAGGGCATCTGGCGTACAACTTTTTGCCAAAACCGAATATGTGAATCGAACCTACGAATCTCATAGCGGATGGGTGGAGGCCCGGGTTCACAACGGCCACCATTGGTGCCTACGGCCTACAGGGTACCAGTGGAAATCGGGCTACTGTGAAGTCGAAGAAGGAGAGGAAGAAAGGCAAGAGGCAGGGGGGGCGACTGGCATACTTGGCAATATAGCCCAATGCTAATGGCGCTGTGGTGTTCGGGGGGGGAAAAAATCACCTTTGATATAATTATGGTAAAGTACGATTATCTCAGTTCAGAACAGAAGTTCATATTTCCTCATATTACATATATTGGTAGACGGATGCTGGAATTGGAGATGCCAGGCAGGAGGTCTGGAGGAAGACCAAAGAGAAGATTTATGGACGTAGTGAGAGAAGATATGAAGGTAGTTGGTGTGAGAGAGGAGGATACAGAGAATAGGGTTAGATGGAGAAGGTTGATTGGCTGTGGCAATCCCTGACGGGAAAAGCCCAAGGGAAAAGAAGAAGATAAAGCTCATTGAATTAAATGGTTTCACTTTCAGTTTCAAATGACTCTAAATGAAAGCGCTTTCACCCGTTCACACGCCCGCTCGCTGCGGCGCTAACCGGGCCCTTCGGAAGCAGCTCAGGTTGCAGCATCTTGCCCAAGGACACTTGGAAATGTAGAACCAATCAACGTGGAGGGAAGCCCTGCCAACCGAGCCACAGGTTCTTATTCTTACAAATGTTTATTATTCACAGCTTCAGCTCGTCCCCTGAAAACAGTGTCACGACTAATTTACTTTGGCAATCGCGGCTTTAGCCAACACGTAATATAATTTGTTGTGCTTTGCCACCACAAGCAGTTAATTATTAGTACTACAAAAAAAACAGAGAGGATATTAGAGGCCTCTTTTTTTTTGGGACATGATGATACTTGTTGTTGTGGCAATTTGACGGCTTTATAAATCAGCTAGCAAAGCAGATAATGAGGCCTGATGAAAGCAGCTGAAGCCAGTCAATTAATGGTAGTGATTATCAATGCTGCCTGCTTGAGGCATTAAATACAGTGCAAATGATACATTGTAAAACACACGCTGTTGATTGAAGTTTGAGAGTACTGGCGTATGCACGTGTTCGGACTTCGGATCTCGGCATCTGGCGTCGCTGGGCTCCTCACACATCGCGTTAGCCAATACTCTTTACTTTTCTTCAGCTCGCATTCTGGTGTCACTTTGGAAGACGGGGCATCACGGCATCTGTCGTACCTGAAAGGATCCTTGTTCCTGGTGACCTGATATCAAGCTAAAGTGAAAAGTCATACGACTCCTGTGCTATAAATAAGGTGGTGCGGGTGGTTGAGGACTATAGATTCCCTGGTATCGTGATTGACAGCAGACTGAACTGGAGATCCGGGATGGGGAATGAGCAGACTCTACTTCCTCAGGAAGCTCAGATTCCTTTTAACGGTATGCAGCAAGATGTTGGAGATCTTTTATCAGTCTGTTGTCTCCAGTGTCATCTGTGCGTTGGAGGAGCAGCATCAGAGCCAGACACTGGCTCAGTGATTGGCCTCAGGACGGAGAACATTGAGACCGCGGTGGAAAGGGGGGCGCTTAAGAATCCGTCATCCATCATGGACAACCCGGACCACATCACACTGAATAGACAGCAGAGCAACTTCTCCAGCAGGAGAAAACAGGACCTCTTTCCTCATGTCATAACCTTAGAAAAGAACTCCCTCTAAACAGTTACTGCACTACTTCACATTGCCACTTTGCTCATTATTTATTCCAGTGTGTTGGTAAATATGCATTGACATTTTCATTCTCAGATTAAACTTTACATTGAGTTTATTCTATTATACCGTGTTTACCGGACTATAAGTGTCCCCGAAGTATAAGTTGCACCAGCCCAAAAAATGCATAATTTTGAAGTAATAAAAAACGTATATAAGTCACTCTGGAGTGTAAGTCGCATTTTTTAGGGGAAATTTATTTTGTAAGATCAGAGACCAAGAACAGACATTTCATCTTAAAATGCAAGTTCTAGTAATAATAATAGAATAGAGAATAACCGGCTGAAAAGGTGTCTGCTGTGTTAACGTAACATATCAACAGTTATTCAGATAACTATAGCATCAACAACACAGCATAACAAGTTGACCAAACTCTCCATCTCACTCCAAATCACTCAATCCATTGAATTCTTCATCCTCGGTGTCACTTCTGAGGAGGCAGACGGCGCTTCGCTTCCTCCTCTGCGCGGCTGTCGTCAGACTCAGCATCAGTTCTGTCGCTTCATCTAGCTCTCAGCCCGCCATTAGCTTTTTTCTGTTGTCTTCATTGCAGTTAGAGAATCCCTCGCTTTTCGCCAGTCCCTAACAAGTTTCTCGCTCACTCCCAACTTTCTTTCTGCTGCTCGATGACCGTTTTGGGCTGCATATTTCGCTCCTTGCAGTTTGTAATCTGCAGAATATGGCTTTCTTTTTGGGGTCATTTGTGTTCGGTCTTTCTCAGTTTTCTTTATAAGTTGATGTTTGAATGTTAAATTTTCAATGGTACAGCAGTAATAGGAGTAGCAGATACTGGCACACAAGCCTGGAGTTCACTCTCGCGGCTATCAATGTGAAAATAACCAACATGTGAAATTATCGTACATATTTCATTATATAAGTCGCACCT
>CAAKHD010005168.1:81750-126053 GCA_901007705.1 Fistularia tabacaria | reverse complement strand
CCCCCTTCCCATTCCCCCCCCCCCCCCGCCTCTAAAGCCCTGGAATTATCGTGCATTTGTGTCTTGCGTAGGAAGGCAGGGAATCCTCAGTCAGGAGAAGGTGAAAAAAAAAAAAAAAAAAAAGATGCTCGGCTGTTTAGTAGTCCATAAACTGAATTTTGAACCGGGGGGGAGAAGGAATATGTGGAAAAGAAAGGAGATGAAAATGGTTTAGGGAAAACAGCTTAAGATTGCAGGTATGGGGAGGCGGGAGTGGAGGGAAGCGGATCAGGAGATTTACTGGCATAAGGGTAAGACAGTTCTGCTTTATAGTTAAGTCATATATCATCAGCTAGGTTTTATGGTGATTCCTTGACAAGTTGCTTCTGTGGTTGGCTGATATGAAATGCAATGCCCAGGAAAGTTCAATAAATTTTATTTCCATGACAGGGCACAGGAACCTATAAATTAAAACACATTTATTGGAAAAAAAAAAAAAAAAAGTGCATGGAAAGCTGTCCTGATAAAGTGTCATTCAGCACTCGGGAAAATGCATTCGTATTCTCCTCGGCTCCGCATCTCGGAAAAGAAAGCAAATAAATGGATTACAAAGTGTATTCTGAGACTATGCTATGATAAACATGAAGTGATATTGGACTGGCCGTGTTTATGAGTCGATCTTGCCTATGACCCCGTCTGTGATTATTTAGGGAGGACCGCTCGCCGCCGGGATGCTTTACACACTGCGCCGCTTTTGGGGCGCGAGGCATTTATATCATATCCAAATATCAAGTTGCTTGCGAGCTTTCATTTCCGTTCGTAAACATCGCTGTTACAACATAAACACACAGGACTAATGAAGCGTGTTGTGGTAAGATATCGGAATTGTTTTCCCAGGGCGCTCCAGAACCCCCCCTTGTTCTGACTGGTGTCTTTGGGCCGGGAGTGGTTTTGCTCAATTTCTGCAATTTGAATCAGATTTTTGGGGCAAAAGTGTTGCAGACGATGTGAATTTCAATTGTATCTTAATTGATAGCAACTGAACAGGTTGCCTACGGCTGCGTGTGTGATTTTCGAGTCTTCGGAATTCGTTTTTTTTTGTTTTTTTTTAGGTCTTGGGTTGAAAATTCCAGCCAGGTATACCTGCACCCCTCTGTGTCGTCATCCCGTTTTCATGTGCTCAGCAGCTCCTCGGTTTGTTTTGATTAGCGCTGAATACACACAGCTTCACGGCCCTGCGCTCCTCCAGCACACAGCTGTCCAAAAAACTCCTCCACAGAGATTGGAAAAACAAAGTGGTTGTCAAATCATCCCTCCACCACCGACGGCCTAAGCCGTGTTTGTAGCAAGAGGAAATATTTTCTAGCTGCGTCTATATCTAATTATTGCACAGCTGTATTTCTTTCTCTTCTGCATATATTTTGCCGTTGGTGTTGGTGCTAAACATGACCGGCCCTCTGCGCTCGGTGCCTTGGAATGGTAAAAATGGCTCATGCTATTTTGAAAACATAACACGTCGCCGCCGTGCCAGGTACATCATTCTGAATAGTCGTCCCTATTCTCTTAATTTTCGGGTATGTTTTGGGCAAAACACCAATAAAATCCACTTGAAGGTCAGCTCCCATGCCTTTTAGAATGCAGTTGCGTCAGCAAGAAAGTATCCCGATGCTGCTTTTACCAGTAGCCGGTCCCATCTGGAATGAGCTGATAAAAGTAAACACTAAAAGGTATGTAGAAGATGATAGTAAAAAAACCACAATGTATTCTACCTTATTTCCTCTTCTTCCCTTGAAACACATGAACCACTAAAAAACACCAGTTTACATTTTATACACCACAATACCAATTTTACATCTATTTTCCAAGCAGTGATTTTATTAAGGGGCTACACGGTGGAGCAGTGGTTGCCGCTTCCGCCTGACAGCAAGAAGGTCCCCGGTCGGATTTGGAACAGGGGGCCTTTTTTCTGTGCGGACTCTTCGTATTCCTCCCTGTCTGTGTGGCTTCCTCCGGGTTCTTCGGTGTCTTTCCACAGTCAGAAAACAGAACCTTTACTGCCCGGACCTGTAAATGAGTGGGTGAACGGTTGTATTTCTCGACCGCAGCGGCGGCAAAATTATCAAGGGGGGCAACTTTTGCAACGATAAGGAGCGATGAAAAAAAAAAAAATTAACAAGCGACAGGAGAATATTTTCACGGTCGCAGTACAGCTTGTAACCAATAGTTGGCGAGACAAACGCAAAGATGTTCCCTCGAGCTACATAGCCTGCAAGGAAGGTACATTGAAGATTGTTTACGGGTGAAATTATCTACACTGACCAGAGTGAATCGACCATTCATTCATGAAGAGTTGTCAGTATATCTTCATATATTTCTGAAGAGACTAATATCTCTGAAGAGAGAAGCCTGTTTGACCAATGCCCTTATGACAAAAGCATGTATGTGCAAGTCCTGACATAACACATAGGGAATCCAATGAAGTGCCCGTTTGTTTTTTTTAAAAAGGCTCTCACATGAGATTCTATTTCAACCTGACTGCAAATCACCCAAAAAATGCACGGGTCCCCACGGAGCGGCACTGCCCTGATTGGACCTTGCTTTCAGAGGCAGCTACAATGGTCAGAACTGCTGTAATAGTTATAGAATGTGATTCTAATATGTTCACCCCTTTACAAAGCGCCCTTGGGAGACAGTGAATGGTCGTAACTAAATGACGTGAATGAGAGGGTGAATGGTTGAACGTCTTTACGCGTGGCCCTCTGATCGACTGGCGACCGGTCCAGGGTGAACCCCCGCCTCGTCACCACATTGACGAGCTTGGGTAGGGTCCCACACCCCCACACCTCTGAGTGCAGGATGAGCGGTATAGACAATAAATAAATTAATCATTTGGCTACTTGAGAAAGTAAAAAGGGTTGCAGGGTATTTGGGGATAAGATCAAAATGCTATTTAAAGTCTACCCGGTTAATAAATCAGCAGTAGCTTTAACAACAGAGAAAAATGTAACTCCTACTTTCTGTTTTACTGCCAAACTGGTTCTGGCTCTAAACATTACACATGCTTTGTTTAACAGAACCCTGTGGTAAAAAAAAAAAAAATCCCTGTTAGGAAAATGACAGATGATGGATGAACTTCTCAGTGTTTCCACTGAAGCCTGAACCATTTGGAAGAAGAACATAAAAAAATCCATGTCCATGAAAAAGCGCCTTTCGTAATGTTCTTCACACTGCCCTTCCTTCCCTTTCACTTCCAATGTATCTAAAGTACCAGTAATATTTACATCAACCTCTTCAGGGGCTTCCATTGCTCAAGCCACTTCCACAAATGCTTACCCCTACCATCACACATAAATCCAGCGCCGACGGGCCTGAAACACTCGATGCAGGTACAAATGAATAAATCCAAGCTTGCAAGATAGAATCCAACGTTGTCTCGTGATCCCGTTAAATCACTGGCCTGACAAAGCCGGCTTGTTCTTGAACGTGTTCTGCTTAAGATTCTCGGAAACTCGGTCAAATTGCAGGAGGTTGTTTCTTACCGGTCTAAACCAGAATCGCTGTGTTAAAACTAGTTGGGCGTTTCTCTCTGCGTTTTGTAGCCCCTTTTCTGACGACAGCATCACCCGAACTATGTCATTTGTTACAAGCGACACAGGTTCCCTGTTACCGCCGGCAATTCAAGTTCATTTGTGGTCCTTCAATTATAGTTATGAACAAAAAGTAAAGGCACATCGCTCACAACGGAAAAATCTAGCCCGCCTTCCCTGATTTAGAGCCATCACTGGCACTCGAGATGGATGTTATGGCAGAATTCATTCATTCCGAATTCTGCGATCACAATGCAGCAGAGAGAGACATACAACTATTCACTCGCTCATTCATACTCGATCACGGCCAAATGAGAATTCTTTAAAACTGTCAATTTCTATCCAATCCTAAGTGCTACCGAAACACTAAATGTGACTAACCGGTACAAGTATTTTAATTTATTGATTGTAAGTTTTTCACTCACCGAGCATAAACATCAAAATGTTGAATGGAAATATAAAAATATGCAAAAAACATATTTATGCATTTTCTTTGCCTCGCTTTTATCTCCTTTGCCAATAGACGTTTGTTTTCAAGTACGGAAAAAGGTCAAGGGATGTATTATAGAGGCTCTTTGACTTGACCTGCGATGGTTATGTCTGTTATTGCACTTTGAGTTATTATTCATTTTGAATGCTTTCCAGTCACTTGATATTAGAGGGTGCTGAGGAGGGAAGTAAATATGCCTGGCGGAGGCGAAAGTGCTTTCTGGCACTCTTCTCAAATATAAAGGCTTTAAAACACCTTCTGTATAGATAAAACTTTATTTCATCTGGCAAAACACCATGGAATGCACATCGTTTCCGAACAATGTGAAGTGGGTTTGCTTTTTGTAGTGCTCAGACTTTACCGCCAACTCTCTAATGTGTTTGCTGCTGTGTGCAGAATGGTAGTGGGTTGCACTGCGCAATAGGAGGCTGATGGGAAGATGAAGTCGTGTGATTAGTCCTGATGATTGCGCCGACACTGTGCGTGGCCCTGCAGTACAATTAAGAGCTGGGTGCATAGCTGGGTCAAGCTGGGTGCACAGTTTAGATTTTGGGTGATCCTGTAATAAATAATCGTAATAATAAGAATAAATTTTACGTAAAGCGCCTTCAACTCTCAAGGACACAAACACAAAAGACAAATCCAAAGGAAACAATGCCAATAAAAACAATAAAAGTGACAAAAAAAAAAAAGCGGTTTAACATTCGGTCGTAAAACTTCTCCTCTCAAAAAATCCTCATTCGTTCATAATCTATCCCTGTTATTCTGCACTCGGGGTTGTTCGGGTGTTGCAGCGTTGGATCCCATCCCAGCTGTTATCTGGCGGGATGCAGGGTTCCCTCTGGACCCGTCGCCAGTCGATCACAGGGCAACATACAGCGACAGACAACCATTCACGCTCTCGTTCACATAATTGGCTAATTTATGGTCTCCAAGGAATCCTCTGCATGTTTTGGACTGTGGGAGGAAACCGGAGAACTCGGAGGAAACCCATACAGACTCCATGAGGAGCATGAAAAGTCCACAGAGAAAGGCCCCACGGGGGAATCAAACCAGGGTCCTTCGTACTGTGAGGCGGAGGTGCTGATCCCCGTTAATGACAATAAAAATGAAATAATTTGGCAGGGAGAAGACCTGTGGAATCCGATGAGATACAGTACAGGTAACAAAGACCTACTCATAAGAGCTCCAGTTCTGCTCCGATGAAAATTAGCGGCTGAGATTTTGAACGATTTGGCTTTGCCGTTTTGCCTCTATTTGCTGTAATTCCTGAAATCTGTCATTGTGTACAACTTCTTTCCTATAATCCTTCATCAGATCCTATACAGAGCCCTTTACAAATAAATCAGGTGGGGCTCCATACAGAAATGGAACGGGGGAAAAACAAATAAGGAACATGTTATAATTCTTTGACCTGTGACACCCAGCTCGTACATCTGATGAACTTACAGTGGGTTTTGATTCCACGGTTAACACATTTCCCAGGGAACAGGGGGTCACCCGCACTGAAAAAACAAAATAACATCTCCCGCAAGGCTGTGAAACTGCATTCCACGCTGACGTCATGCGATTTTTGTATGTTTTATGTAAATCATTGGATTGTAGTAAAACGACAGCGGCGTTGAATGTTCACTGCAAGAGTTTTCCTGTCTGTTATTCCTTTAATTCCATCTCCAAAACTATGCCTTTTTTTTATTCATTTCATTTATTTATTTGTACAGAGTTAAGGCAAGATATGCTTGTTCGGTTGAATATTTCAATGTGCCCGTTCTCTTTTTTTTTTTTTTTTTTTTTCTCTTCGCGTTGACATTGGGCGATGCTGTTTGCAGACGACATTGTGATCTTTAGCGAGAGCAGAGAGCGGGTGGAGGAAATTCCAGAAGCTAGCCCAACAAGACTGAACACATGTGAGTGAATGAGAGGGACCCGAGTGGAACGATGAGGCTACTGGGAGTGGAGATAAAGAAGGCGGAGGATATAAATACTTATTGTCAACAGTCCAGAGGAAAGTGTGGAAAAGAAGGGAAGAAAAATGTGTGCGAGCAGATTGGAACGGGTGGAGAAAAGTGTCAAGTGTGATAAGACTATCAGCCAGAATAAAAGGAGAGGTGTAGAAGACAGAGGTGGGGCCGGCCAGGTTTTCTGGTTTAGAGATAGTGAGGAAAAGACAGGAGGCAGGAGATAAAGATGTTGAGGTTCTCTTTGCGAGCGAGGAGGATGGATATGAACAAGTCCATCAGAGGGACAGCACATGGTAGATGTTCTGGGCATAAACTCAGCCTGAGATGGTTTGGACATGTACAGATGATGTGCACAAGGACCAGAGGAAGACCAGAGAGGAGATATATGGACGGAGGGAAACAGGACTGGAAGTTAGTCAGTGTGAGAGAGGAGGATGCAGAGGAGAGGGATCAATTTCTCGAAACAAAGAATTCCGCATCAGCAACAGTATCCGGTTGCTGAAGTGTTAAATGCTCTCCAGATAGATATCCGATGTTATGCATGCATTGGAACACGTGTATCCATACGTTTATGCTGACGGTACAAATATCTTCACAAAGTAAATAGGAGAACCAAGATGGAGAGTCTTTTTTTAAAACTTCCAACTACGTCCTAATTTGTTGTTGATTGCGCTTTCAAAAGCACAAGGGAAACTCACTGCACAATTATTTTTCATGATAATTATATGTCACATCAGCAGGTTTTGCACGGGACGGTTGTTCCCGCATCCTCTTTTCTCTCTCTGATAATATTTCCCAGCAGGTCTTATTTATTACCAACCCAGTTCGGTAAGCAGGTCAGCCCGAAAACTGATTCGCCCGAACAACGAGGCATTTGCCAGTATTGTAAGGTAGGTTGCCAATAAAAAAATTAAAAAAATAAATAAAAAAAATAGAAAATACAGAACAAAACACATCTGCTCTTCTGTCCTTTTGAACTTGGAGCTGAGATCACAGTCCGTGCTTCCGCTTGCCTGTGCGGTTGCAGAAAAACATGTCATGCGTTCGGCTTTTAACTTTGACGTTTTTTCAAATCTGTTCTTCTTCAGAAACGCTGTTCACTTTAATTGCTGTCGGGGAGACATCTTCAAGCACATGCTTCACTTCCTGCTTGCGACGTCAAATCTGATGTTGATAGCAAATTTGCTATATTGAGTCATGTAATGGGGTAGGCGTATATAAGTGTATCCTTCCGTCTTTCCACGTTGAGCATGTTAGGAGATGGCAATATTGAAAAAAGTGAAACAGGAATTTTGTAAATGATTGAATGTGTTAGAAATAAAAAAACTGTTTCTGTTTTTTTATGAGACACTTTTGTGACTCATCAAGTTCTATTTTAAGGACATTTTGGCCACATTTTAATGTAATATACAGACAGAATGCAAATAATATATTTTTTTCTTTAATTAAAATTTATTTCAGGAAATAATGAGTCTTGTTAGAGCAAAATTCCTCACCTCTCGTGTTAGTATTATTCTTTATTTTTTTCTATCCATCCATCCATCCATCCATCGCCTGACGCTTATCCTGCACTCAGGTTCGCGGAGAATGCTGGAGCCTATCCCAGCTGTCGTCGGGCGGGGTTCACCCTGGACTGGTCACCAGTCAATCGCAGGGCCTCATATACAAACAGACAACCGTTCACTCACTCAGGGCAAATTTTCCTAATTAACCTGCTGGATGTTTGTGGACTGTGGGAGGAAACCAGAGAACCCGGAGCGAACCCACGCAGACACGGGGAGAACATGCCAACATCACACAAAAAAGGTCCCCCTGTCAGAATCGAACCAGGGTCCTTGATGCCGTGAGGCCGAAGTTCTAGCAGCTGCGCCACCCTCTTTATTTTTTTATTCTTCAATATATTTTGCAGTAAAAAACCATTCTCTTTTGTTGCGGTTGAAATAATGCTCCAAGCCTTGAGAAGCGTCTCACCACAGAACTGATGGCGATTGAAGCAGCTCATCGGTTCTCTGAGCGGTTCAAAGTTGAAGCGTTTCTGCAGCGCAATACGACACAGTTGAAGCGTCAAAGAAGTCTTAGTCGTGCTCTGAAATGGGTGGTGGGCCAGCTGGGAGCGCTGAAGAGAAGCACAACGGCACTGTTTTTGCCACTAGAGCTGTGATATTCAAACAATCCGTCGCTGGAAAATAGCTAAAGTAGAAAACAGAACTTGATGCCGATCCTCCACTTTGGGTTTTTCTTTTATTTACTTGTGAAATGGCCTGACCTTTATTGTTATTATCAGTCATCACAGACCAAACGCTTTGTAGGCCTCATATAAAATGGAAAATTGACATTGCACTTGCAGTTCGCTTACTCGCTAAGTAAACTCCGTTAGAGATATCAGCGCCCGGGTGTGCAGCCAGCACACATATTACAGATCTTAACTTTTTAAAATTACTGAAAGGACAACAATACAAAATAAAATGAATAAATGAAGTGTGTACGGAGTAAAAGAAGCACGGTTGTTAAAGCAGTAACCAGCTTTCTTTGTCCTAGAAAATCAGGTGTTTTAAATATTTCTATGCAAGTCTCCTCACTCCAGAGTGAGAATGTGAACAGTTCAAATTAACAGAAGAGCCCAAGGTTTAAACCAGGAGATGATATCGCAAAGTAATTATCTTAACCGTACCACCAGCTCATGTTGCAGAACTCAGCTTACGTGTCTCGGCATTGCCGCAACCTTTTTTGTTTTCAAGAGAATGTTGCATGGCGGAAACACCGTTTTGATAGACCGCCTCGCTCATGACGAAGATGTTCTGGATGAAAGGAGGAGAAGATGGCACCTGGACCGGGAGTGGCAGGAGGTCTGAGGACTTTGACTGGACTACCTCTGATGATCTTTCTACTACATTGATGAATCAAACAACTCGGTTCGGGTTTCAGCCTCCGTCGACGCTGCCGTCGGATGTGTCACTGGCTAAGCCAACCCCAAACGCAGCTCTAGCCGCTTGGCTAGTGGCTTCAGCTCTACAGCCCGAGTTTCCTGTGTCGCGCTGGCGCTCAGCTGGCTTGCTGCTGAGAGACGGCAGCTGGGATGGAGAGCTCTCTGGGTCACTGCAGGGCAAAAGAAGACCAGAAGCGAGTGTTTTCTTTGTGGGGGTGGGGTTGGGGGGGAAATTAGCCAGTAACAAAATAAAATTGGACTGGTTTATGGTAATTCATGAAGAATAGCAAATGCGTGCCTCGACAGGGATAATCAGGGGCAGCCATTGAACCGGTCGATGCGGAGCATGTTTTGCCGCCAAATGTTCTGCCCCAGTACGAGTTTGCGTTTCATTCGAAGCTAAAGAATAACCAATTTTTACTGGGGTTACATCGTTTGTTAGTGTCAGAGAACTGAAGCTCTCAAAAAATCCCAGCGTTCAATGCTGCGTTCAAATGACTCGGGCCAATCAGTGAAATCCAAGGCTTATAGTTTGGCTGTCACCCACGAGCGCCTGCTCTCCAGCTGGAAAAAAAAAATGCCTCCATAAATGCATGAGAATGAGTAATACTTTGTATGTTTGCAGCGGTTGGTTATTGATTACTGTGATTAGTCATCTTAGCTGCCAGTTGCTGAGTTTGATGCATAAACAAAAAAACACACAACAATTGGAAATGGGAAAATTGTGTGGTTTGCAATTCAACATGTGTGACAGAATGGAACATTTTAAAGGAAACAAATGAGGTTACCTAAATATTCGGATTTGACTAATAGAGGCACTTCATGCATTGTGACAATCACAGAAAAATGGAAACCTTCCTCTGTGATAATCGGTACTTTTCCATGACTAAAACAATATTAAGATTGATCACTAATGGAACGCAATATAGAAGTGAATGTATAATTTGGATATTGATTGTATATCTTTGCATGATATATTACAAAGTATCCAGTGTATTTTGAACCCTGATTTCTTAGCCCTCTATGGGCACAATCCAGACCTCTGGAATCTTTGCACGCCAAAGACCTGCCCAGTGGCGTCCCTGGGTTTGGTCTGGTGCAAAACTTTCCCGGATACAGATAGATGCTTGATATTTGTGTATCATATCCCATATAATATATTTTAATAACCTCTGTCTATTCTAACAAGCTATACACTGACCTAATGGCTTTGCGGTTAGCGCTTGTACATTGGAGACCTTTTGGAGGGACAGGGTTGTCATGGAATCTGTCTAGAAATTAGCTTGTCCTTTGCAGCCTAATGTAGTTGATCTGTGTTTCCACGCTTGGAAAGATTTGGATGCACTCTCAGCTGATAACGGCAGCTGCAGACCTCACGGTGGCCCCGCTGTGCAAAATTTGTCCCCGCAACCTCCATCTGCTCCATCCCGGGGATTTCTGTGTACCTGTGACGGGTGGTCATCATCTCTTCTACAGTGACGTGGTTGGTCTTGCATGACGATCGTGTGAGAAGAGACGGCAACCTCAACTCCTTACCTCTTTGTCTGGCTTTTAACGGGGCAGCATCTGGAATTGTCCTTTCCTGGTTTCTCTGGAGAGTCTGGCGACTGATCTCAGGTCAGCCTCTGACTGATCGTAACAAATTCAGTAATTTTGCGCCGAGCTCTGGGGAAGAGATTTGCTCTATTTGAAATTTGCTGCATATAACATTTACCACAAACGTCATTTTAAGTTCGTAGAACACTACTTGGCTGTTTCTTGTAGATGGTTAACTGTGTTCATGACTTTTGACTAGATGTGTCCGTCTTTCTTCTCTCTATCTTCATATCACTCATTCCATCATTCCTAATGTCATTTATCAGACTTGTTTTGCTTCCTAATATGTGTGTCTGATTTTATTTTGTAAAATGAACAAATGCATCGTTTCAAGACTGTTGACAGAAGTTTACTCATGAATGAATTACTGGACGAACAAATAAGAGGACTACTCCGGAACATTTTTTGAATTTCTAACAGCGTCACATCAATCATCCGTCTTGTTCATCTATCCCGTCGATGTGGCTTGTTTCCAAACCACCCGAGGGACAGAAATGAAAGGGAAGCTGTCCGGTCAGGGCGACAGCATTTCGGCTAATCCCGTTCTGGAACGAACCCTCTCTGCTAAGGGAGGACGAAGCCGCGCGCTTGATTTATGGTGTGACATCTCTCACTGTCACAGGAATTAATTAGCGTTGATTAATGTCACGTAAGACTCCCACCTGAAAGCGGCGCCATAGCTATTCGTACTGTCACGTGTCTCAGCACTTTAAATTGACTCGTCTTCTTGTCAGTCAACCTATGGCAATTACACACAAGCTGAAGAAGACCTCCCCGCTTCTCTTGTATCAGCTATGCATTGTCAGACCTCAGGACACTGCTGCAGAAGCTTTGAGTGACAGGTGATACAAAAGACATTATCCGTGAGTAACTTGTGAGTCTACTTGCTGAAAGCGTTCGACTGAATGAGTTGCGGGCGGCACGGTGGCGCAGTGGTTCGTGCTTCCGCCTCCCAGCGAGAAGGCCCTCGGTTGAACGGTTGTATGTGGCTCAGTTGGTAGAGTTGGCGTCCCTCCAACTGGCAAGTTGGCGGTTTAATCCCCAGCGTTTCCTTTCTCCATGTCAAAGTACCTTTGGGCAAGACACTGAACCCCACCCTACTCCCTGTGGTCTTGTTGGTACCGTGCATGGCAGCTCTGCTGGTGTTTTAGTGTGTGAATGGGTGGATGCTACCTAATGCGAAGCCCTTTGAAACAGCAAGGTGTGAAAGCATATATAAATTGAGATTATATGTGACGGAGGAATGTTTTTTTTTTTTGTCTGCTGAGGTAATCGCTTTTCCAGGGAGTTTATAGGTGGAGATGATATGAAAATGCGTTTGTGTGCTCCCTATTTCCCTGCTGTGGGGCAGAGAAAAGAGTGAGGAGACAAATTAATTCCCGGGGCTTTGGGGTGTTAGATAAACTCCAATTCCCAACCTTGGTTGACTTCTCTTATTACATGTAGACTTTTTATTACAATATCGCATGAACCAATGGTTTTGCGGCACGAGGGCGAAGTGGCTAGTGCTTCTGTGTCACAGTAAGAAGGTCTCTGGTCTGATTCCGACGGGGGGGGGGGTGGCTTTTCTGCGTGGAGTTCTTCGCGTGTCAACGTGGGTTTTTTTCCGTGCACACCGGTTTCCTCCCACAGTCCGAAATAAAAAAAAATGCGGGAGGTTCCTTAAAGACCCCAAATGTGTGAACGAGAGAGTCAACGGTTTCATGTCTCCACGTCACCTGCGAATGAAGGAGTGAATGGGTTTATGTCTCTACATGATGTGAATTAGTGGGTGAATGGTTGTATGTATGTCACAATGAATAAGTGAATGAATGAATGAATTACTTTACAACTCATTATTTCCTAAATACTACTGCAATTATATAGGCATCGCTGCCACCCGTAGTTTGATCAAATTCACCAGAACGTCCAGTGGATGTAATTACAGTTATATTAGCATGTGATGGTCAGATGCTCTCCATTTGTGGTCGTGTCGTCAGATAATAATCCTCACTTCACATTAAGTTTGCCACACAATCTGTAATTTTCTGTTCAGATTGCGACGAGTAGCTTTGAATTACTGTAATCTAAAAGCTTTTTATCTTTGGAGGAGAGAAATGCTGAACTTAGTATCTTCAGTATTGTTGTCCTAAAGTCTGCACAAAGTATCCCAACCGTCTGGAGCAAGGTCATTTTTTTTTTTTCACTGAATGTCTAATTCCTTCTATTTCCTCATTTCACATCGCAGCAAAACCATTTTTTTTTATCCACTCCAACCAAAAGTCATTGGAATCATAAAACTTGGAAGTGAGAGTGACCAGGGAGGGTCTGAAATAGTGACAGTCTGTTCAGCGCTGGCAGCAGGTAACGGACCACCACCTGCACACTTTGTGACCATCACTCATTGTTAGACTCGTACCTTGAACCTTGTTGTTGCGCCTGCTCTTCTTCTGTTGCCAGCTGCTTTCCCCTTCACGCACTCTGGTCTGCCGCCCTGAATAAAACATTGCCTGAGACTCACTGTGCTTTCTGCTCCAAATGCCACTCCTGGTTTTTTACCTTCCGTGCGGTAGCTTTGAATGCTCGATATCTGAAACCCCAAATCCCCAAACCCTGACAGCAAAACACAACACTCGCACAGATCCAGATGACGGGAAACAGTCTGATGTTGCGGAAACACGCAGTGACTTCTATTTGAATGGATATTTCATTCTTTTTTTCAGTCTATGTGGAAGGTTTGGCGGTTCGATTCCCGGCTCCTCCCGCTTGCGCGCTGAAAGATTCAAGGATTTTTATTGTCATTCCACTCTGAATGAATGGAACGATATTTGTTTCGTGGTGTATGAGATGTGCACAATAGACAGACAATAAAAAAATTTTTTTTATATCAAAACGCTATGAAGAAATATACAGCAAATAATAAAGAATGAGCATAGTTGATAAACAGTTGTACGTAGGCGGTTCGATTGCCGTCTCCTCCCGCCTGCAAGCTGAAAAGTCCTCGGGCAAAACTCCGTAGGCCAGGTTTCTTCCGGTGGCCTGGTTAGCACCTGGCACATCAGCCGTGCCGTTGTCTGTGTTTGCCAAAAGGTGAATGCTGGAGACCCGTTACACTTAGCTTTATTTATTGGTTGGGCAATCCTATCCGATGCTCTTATTTTGGTTTAAAAATAGCTGAAGTAAAAACCGTAATGCAGGACATCTTTAGTGAAAAGTTTCTGGGTGTTTTTGGTAAATTTCCGATGTATTCAATATCAGATCAGATAGTTTCAGTGCTGATGATTGTGTTTCACATCGGAATGTCATAAGACACCCCAGCTCCACAATTCCAATACACAGCAGTAGATGTGAAACACACAGTTTTTCAGCAACGTGGGTTTAGCTGCTATGTGCAGGCTTGCATTAGCTTTAAATTATGGGTGTTACCATTGTCCCATTCATCATCATCTCACATAACCACAAATAATATGCATTACCCTCTTAGCGGCACGCAGTCCTTTAAAGCGGCTGATATTTCATCACGGTAGCCATGTCATAAGTACAGTAGGAACATTACATTTTACTGCTGATCTGACAGCCCAGGTTCGTACAATGGTGCATTGATGTGCTTGTAAAGTGGAGATACCTAATGACAGAAACAGCTCGGACAGCTGCTGTGTTTACATGTTGCCTTTGCGTTGCAGGACAATGGAAAAGCGCACAAATCCACACAGTCGGGTGCCAAAACCGCAGGATTATTTGGTTCTGTGTAAACAACCGACGCATCCTTACTGCCGGGTCATTGTTTGCGATAAGTCGAACGCTGTTACGAAAATAAAATCGGGGAACAATACTTAGCGTGATAAAATGAGATGGAATAAATGTGATCCGGGGAGATTTTTAGAGCGAGAAAGAAAATGCATTTTTCTGTGGAATCAATATAGATTTATGTTAGAAAAAAAGTTGAGCATAATATCAAAGAATCAGTTTGGGAGAAAGGAGCCAGAGCTAAAGAGGGCAAAAGATGTAAATGGAAAGTGACACATACAGTGTAGAATAATGTCCGTACCTCTTCATTAATTAAAGCTGATGGGAAGGATGCTGAGCTGCGTCCGGGGGCTCCCCGGTGGCACTACATCATCTCCGTGACCCAGCAGAATGACATCCCTGTAAAGACGGACAGCAAATGCCGGACCGGTGTCGTGTTGAACCTGATTTCGACGGTATTTCTAATAAGAACAAGTGAATAATTCAAAAATTGGCATTTGTTCTGCCGACGTGTTTCAGCGCACTATTCAGCCTCGTGAGAAACCAGCAAAATGATTAATAAAGAATCTGGTCATCTGGTCCGCCCTCCAAAAAATAAAGATATCTGGAGAAGAATGAAGGACGGAGAGAGACCATTATCATCCCAGACAGATGACTGGTTGCGCTGCATGGCCACAACACAGCAGTGATCCTGGTGAAATTTTGATGAGCTACATTTGTTGCAGTGGCCAAATTCCATGATTCAACAACACAACAACAATGGGGACGCGCTTTATTTTGGGGGAGAAAGGCTTAATTGAAAGAGCATGGAGGATCACACATAATTGATGATGCAGCTCACTGGTATTTCCAGTATGGTCATTTTTGTTATTTTCTCCAAACAGTGCATTCTGCGCATGTACACGTAAAGGTCTATTATTTTATGTCTTCATCATCCGTGAGTGATTGAGCTGCATTTTCAAACAAGCTGCAGAGTCATTTCTCACAAGGGCATTACACTGTCCCACCTCCAGTGAGAACCAATGGAAGATTTAAGACTTAGATATTCAACATATTTTCAATGTCACTTATGTAAGTGTTGCAGCCATCACTTAAACGAAGTCCAAGTGTAGTGGAAGTGGTTCTCCTTCTGGTGACAGTATAAAACAGCATTACGAACAACTTTTCCTGCAGCGTGAATCTGCTGCTCTGCTCTGCTGGAGTCTGCAGCTACCTATTGCGGTTAGATGGCTTGCCAAGCTAATCTGGCCCTGGCAGGCAGCTAAATCATGTTTGTTTGTGTAACCGTCGGTGGCGAGATCTCGTTCCAGGACGCCACGTTTGCCCCGAGATCTCGACGTTCTCGTTTAGAGAATGAAAAGCCGTGACCGCAGAAACACAACGTCTCTACCTGGCTATCGTCTTTTTCCTTCCTCTCATTTTTTGCAGTTATCGTAATTCACAGAGCTGCTTGACACATGCTTTCTGGATCTAGTTAGAGGTGAATATTTGGGATTTTTGGCACTGATTGCCACGCTCTTTCAGTTGGGCAGCTGCAGCAACGCAGCGCTGAGATAGCGCCATTGTAACAGTGCAGAATATTCATGGCAAAAAAAATGGAGATACCGACATCCAATTAAGATAGCCTGGGACAATGGAGGCCGTCTTCATTTCTCCCGAACCACTCGACTGAACTGGAAACTCGATATTTGATAAGGAGGCGGTGGGAGCGCGGGTGTTCACGCACACTGTAATTCTCTTAAATGTCATTGGAAGGATGGAATTGATCATGGAGAGAGAGATGGAGATACATTTTAAAAATGACTCATCGAGTCGAAGGGGTTTGAGCAAATTGTAAGTTTCGTTTCATGCTTCATATGTCATCGACTTCGTTAAACTTCGGTGCATGCGTATGACATGGACACTGGACAAAGTCTTTAAGTCCAAAGCAGACGGGTCCCGTGGAGATCAATAGCCAGTGGATCCATTGTTTTTCCCACATGATTACCAATTGTCGGAGCTCGGAAGGCAGGATGCGAAAAAACAAACAAACAAACAAACAAACAACAAGCCCTGTTTCACTCTGTCCTGCCTTTTCTGCATTTCTGTTTTAGTCGTGACGGATTGAGGTGTGTTCGAAGAGACGAGCAGTGACTCCACATCAGTCATTCATCCAGTACACACACACACACACACACACACAAAATGTCCTCATCTCCCACTCCCGCTACAGTACCTTTCGGTACTCGTAGATCTTTAGAACTGTTTTACAACATGAGATTAAGTGATAATGCGGATAGAAAAATCTGTACAATCAAGGGAGGAATCAGATCAACGTTTGTCATTCGAAATAAGATTGGTTTGTCTGAGTCTGAAAAAGACAGGATTTTACTGCTTTTGAATTAAAAGCAGTAAAATGTTGTTTTCGGCTCGTCAATACTTTCCATGCAGCGAGAATCATGAACTCTGATTTAAAGCTATAATTTGGAATTTAAGGTTCTTTTTTTTTTCCAGCCCTCTGTGAATCACTGAAGAGTGGGTGTGATATACTGTAGAATTGAATACATTTCTCTATTGCTTCAGAATTGAGCAGCAGGCACAGCAGCCAGGCGGGTGAAGGTTGGAGGCCAGAATTTAAGCTTTGTAAACCATTCAAATCGCGCAAATCAGTGGGGACCATTAGATGAGACTCTTTGAGGAGAAACAAATACTTTAATTCCTTTTCTGTGCTTTCTCCTGTGTTTCTTTCAACGGCAGTTAAAAGTTCGGATGCGTGATCTTTGGAGGCGTCTCAGAGCTGACTCCTCTGTCCTTGTCTCTCACCTACTTGGTTCTCTCGGCCTTGTGATAAGATTCAAGATGGATATTATGGCAGGATTCATTTGTTCATTCGTTATCTATCCCGCTTATCCTGCGCTCAGGTACGCGGGGGAGGGGTGGGGGGGGGTGGAGCCTATTCGTCACAGGGCCGTGTACCTAGACACATGCAGCCATTCACCCTCTCATTCACACATCTGGCATCCAATGAAACTCCTGCATGTTTTAGGACTCTGGGAAGAAACCGGAGAACCGGCAGGAAACCCATGCAGACATGGAGAACAGGGGGACTCCCTTGTCGGAATCCAACCGGGGTCCTTCTCGCTGCCACGCGGAAGCGCTAACCGCTGCTTGTGCCACAATTTAGATTCAAAACAATGTTTTTTTTTTTCATTATCTGTAGAATAAAGTAGATCTGACTAGTCATATCTGTATATCAATGCTGAACACCATCAATATTGGGAAATGATGGAATTTAAACCAAATAGAAAGAATTAACAGATTGGCAACGGAATCATTGGAGATGATGGAAACCGTTGGGAATATTTGCTGTCCTTTGAAACGCTAAAATTCTCGATGGATCTTGCAGGTCCTGAATTATATAGCCGGAGCTTGTTTTCCCCTTGAAACTTTCCAAAGTAATCCATCAAAAAAAAAAAAAAAAAAAACTTTGGTCGATCCATTCGAGCCCCCGTGCAACCAGTTCACCGTGAATCACACCCATCAACGTCAACGTCTGTCCCGAAGACAAATCTCCCTCGGAGATATGGAAATGTCTGAGGCTCGTACTCCTAATGGACGCCAGCCCGACTCAAAGTGAGCGGCTGACGGAGTAAGTTTAAGGGCGAAAGTGACCGGAGTTGTTTGTGACGTTAAAAACGGTGAACCGGGAGGCACGGAGAGCGAATATTAATTTTTGAGCGCCCAACTCTTAGAGACGTGTTTGTCAGGCCGAGGAAGTGAGCAAATGGATGTATGAATGATGGAGGACTCGGCCGTACGGGGAATCAACGCGGCCACCGTGGCACATCCAATTTGCATAGACCCGTATTTTTACGTATTTGAATGGGTGGGAGAGGTGGCGGAGAAAAGTAGAGGAGTAGAAGAAAAGGAAGAGAGCTTCTGTGAAGGCATAGAAATTAGATTTTATTGATGCAGATCTCATAAATCCGATTATCAGTCTGGTCTTATATCAAATCTATTCATTTCAAGACACCTTCTCACGATGGCTGCATACCTAACATATGGCTAAAGAATGTGTTTTTGTGGAATATTGGGAGCAGTGCTTAGCACTTCTGCCTCACACCTAGAAGGTCATTGGTTCAATTCCGACAGGGGCGCCATTCTGTGGGGAGTCTCCAAGTCCCCCCCCAAACCCCCGTGTCTATGTAGGTCCAAAAACATGCAGGAGGTTCATTGGAGACCCTAATTTCCCCAGACCTGCGAATGAGAGGGTGAATGTCTCGATATGTGGCCTTGTGATGGACTTCCTCCGTCGAACCCTCTGCTTCCGCACACCCTTCATGTCAAACACAAACTAACTTCCCGTCCTCTCTCCGTCCGAGCATAAAGCTCCTCTCTGGTCTCCTCTCCAGTCGTCCTTCCAGATCTTCTGTTTCCCTCCTCAGTCTGACTTTATCTCCAGAACATCGTACATGTGGTCTGATCGTCTCATCCCACAGCCTATCCCTCCTCCTCACCCCCAACGAGGACCTCTACATCCTCATCTCTGTTGCCTCCAGCTCTGCTTCCTGTCTCCTCCTCATTGTCCCTCCTCCGTCTTCCTTTCATTCTGGCCGATACTCTCTTGTCACCCCTGACATTTTCCTCCACCCGTTCCAAACCTGCTTGCACACGTTTCACCTCTGATGGAAGGTTGAATTTAACTTGACGGGCCTTTATGAAATTGAAAGTACAATATGACATCTTTTCTGCATGGATGAATGCATTTCTGTCTTTAAAAGTTCAATTGAAGTATTTCCACTAAATAAGCTGAATCAACTTAATTTTAGATTATGTTCCGGGGCTTATCCTAGCTTTTGAAAGACTTCTGTAGAAACACTGAGAATACAAAGAAGAAGTCAGAATGTACGTAAAATCTCCATTCGTGCAGTTATGTTCCCGGGCTTCCAATAGGTTTCTGTGAGGTGGATGCCAAAACGGTCTCCACTTATACAGTCCCTCACACCTTTGAGTCCTTTACATTAGATAGCATTCACCCATCCACACACCGATGGCGTCAGAACCACCATGCAAGGCGCTAACATCACCACCGAGAACAACGTGGGAGTTGGAGACCTGCCAAAGGACACGTTGGAAGCGGACAGGAGGAGCTGTACCAACTAAGCTGCAGCCGCCCCTGAAGGAATGAATGCATTTATTGTTTATTTTTGCAATGCTTTATTGATCCCCGGTCGGAGATGAGGCTTCAACGGTGCTTCTCCATCCCTCCCCCGATCGTCTGCCGTCCCTTCAGCCTGAACGACCCGCCTCCTTCATCTGTGAATTAACGGTCCGACGCCATGTTGTTCTCAGGTGTCCGGGTCTGCGCCTCCTTCGTGGTTTCCGGCGGCGAGCTATGACAGGTCCCCTCAGGCTATTGTTGTGAAATGCAGCAACTCTCTGAACGTACAGCAGCACAGTCTTGAGATTGCTCTTGTAGATCTTCACCTTGGCTCTAATTGAGCCAAATATTCTTGATATTTATATTTGATATTCAAGAATGAAAATAAAATGATAATGTCATCATCATTTTATCACTTGATTTTTATTACATGTTCATAATGGCTGAAAAAGTACCACAGTGAGATCGATGCTTTAGAGTAAGATTGTATCGATAAAATGCGGCATCTTCATCCCGTTCAGTGGTGAAGCCAACGATGCGGTTTGGTTTAGAGACATTGAGGAAAAGACAGCAAGCGGAGCTGGAGGCATCAGAGAGGAAGGTGTTGAGGTTCTCTTTCGGAGTCCATCAGAGGGACAGCACATGTTAGATATGTCGGAGATAAGGTCAGAGAAGCCAGGCTGAGATAGTTCGGTCGTGTAAGAGGGATACTGGATCCACTGGTAGGAGGAGGCCTGGAGCAAGACCAGAGAGGAGATTTGTGGATAAAGTGGAAGAGGACATGGTGTTAGTTTGAGTGAGAAGAGAGGATACAGAGGAAAGGGTTAGACGGAGGAGGTTGATTTTCAATGCCGACACCCGAAGGGAGCAGCTGACAGGAAAAGATCTTCCTCTAGTTCACGAAAGTGCAAATGTGATAACCTGTATTTTCTAGCCACCCAGTCACATGCAGGTGTGTGCTTCGGAATTTCCTCCGCAGGGGTGGACGAGGTTCGGGGTTGACGCTTCGACTCCCTGCTTCTCCTGCCTGCGTGCTAAAGTGCCCTTGGGCAAGTCGCCGACCCGACCGGCCCCGCCCTCAGCTGCTCCCGGTGGTCTGGCCGGCGCCTTGCACGGCAGGGCCGCCGCCGGTGTGTGAGTGTGTGATTGTAAAGCGCTTTGGAAAGGCAAGGTGATGAAAGTGCTCTATAAGTGGAGACCGTTTACATTTACAAACTGGAGTGTGAGCAAGTCCAGATATGTCTGAATGTGTGTGTGTGTGTGTGTGTGTGTGTGTGTGTGTGTGTGATTAGACTTTCTATTTGTGTACGACGCCTGTTGGCCCCGGAAAGACGACGTAGACGAACATGGAATTGACTTGTGTGAGCAGGCGAACAGTGGATCGCTCTCACCGCAGTGGGAAAAGAAAAGAGAAAAAAAAAAAAAAAAAGGGGGAAAACCTAGTTTTAAAGCGGAGAGATGAAACAGGAGTCAGAGAGAAGTAGATAAATAGATTCTTTAGGGAGAATGTGAGGATGAATCATGACTGGGGAAGGGAACAAAAGAGATGGGGGTGGATCTGAAGGCATGCGCAGTGTTCCTCCCCTGCACGCTTCAGTCGCAGAGTAAGATACAGCTTGCTGGAAGTGACAGGGGGGGCTTCCGGGGGGGGCATCGTGGAGGCGGCCGCCACCGTTTGTACTTTATCATCAAAAATTGAGAGATAATTGTTTATTAAAGTGGCACGCTGGAAATGAGGCACGGCGAGCTTGAAAGTTAAATCACAGTCAACAATGAGCAGTAATCGCTGTGAATTTTAGCTCCCCCCGCTGTGCCCCCGAGCAAAATCACAGCGCTTTCAGCCTGGGGTCTGCCCCCGCCGGGCCTGCGGGGCTCAGAATAACTGATGGGTACATAAGCTACTTGGTCTAAAGTTGGAGAAAAAACAGAGGAAACAGTAAAAAATGATATCTTCCGTCCGCTGTACCGCTCAGAGCACTGTTTTCAGCTGCTGCCGGTTGTTGCTTTTCTTACGAGTCTGCCTTTTGTCCCCAGAAACCTGTAATAACTATAATAACAATTCACCTTCAGCAGTATTTCTGCAGCCTCTCCCGACTATAGAAGGTGTTATTAAGGTATCTTGCGGTGCTCAGTGACAAAGGCCGAAGTCAAAAGTGCAGACGGGTCACAGCATCGGCCTCCCTGCACTTCGGAGTAGAGCTGCTGTCATCTGTTCTGGCAGTTTTTCATTCGGAGTGAACATTTTTCTGTGTGTGTTTGTGTTTGCTGCTCCGCATGTGGTCATTTCACTTCAATTGGTCACCGCCAAGCTGACGGTGCGCACGCTGCGCTTTCTCCGCGCGTTGGCGGTAAAATAGCCGCCACTCCAGCTTGCCTCTCAAGTTCTGCTTCCCAAGTTGCGCCGTTTGCCGGTGAGTCTGCCCAACATCGCCCAGTGTGTCCGCACACACGGTCAGCGGTGAGGCATAAGACACCCACACACACATCGCTTGCTCGATAGTGTCAGACACTGATAACAAAATGCTGTAGCTGTGTATAAATGGCCCCTGGTTTTACATAGTAGCGGCCGTATCGGGGCGGTGACTGTCGGATGCATTTGGAAGCCGAGCTTGAACCCGTTGACACGTCCACGTGAAGGGCGCTGCTGTGTCTGCTGCTGCAGAGGGAAGCTCGGGAAATGGAATGCTGCCTCTGTCTCTAAAATGTTGAGTTTCGGCCATAACTAAGCGGTTTTATTATTGCCATTATTTGATAACAGCGATATGGACAGTTGGACGACCTGTTTCTTTGCGTGCCATAATTGCATTCATTAAGGATGCTGTACAGATCTTTACTATTCTATTCTATTCTTTATCTCCTTAGCTACATCTTTGTACCAACACTTTTTTTAACATTATCTTTTCTTCTGCTTGCCTCCACCATCTTCTGCCGTTCTGATAGATTACTTTGTTTGGGAACAAAAACACAGACGGTATATTTTTTATGGCGCTTATTCTAATAGATCTCAATCATCCCCGACGTTGGCTAAAAACTTTTTGCTAAATAAATTTTAAAAAGCTGACGAACATCGGGTGATGTCTTGTTGAGGGTTTCGAAGAGTCGCAATGCACTGTGGGAGTGTGCCGTGCAAACATTGCACAGTGAGTATATTCAGTAAGCTTGTGATTCAAGAACAGGAAAAAAATATTAATTCCTATATTCAGTTCTTTTCTTCCTGGGAGGGGGGACCAGGGCCGAGATCAGGTGCCGTCGGACCAGAGGCAGGGATCACCCTGGACCAGTCACCAGTTGATCATGGGGCCACACTCACTTAAGGGTGTCTCTCATTACTTGTCATTCCTTATTTGTTCCGGCCTCAACGCTCCCTCAAAAACATCCCTCCGGCCTCGAAGATGTCCACATCCGTCAGCGTTGTTTTTGTCCTTTTGGCCTCTCTCTGTGTAGAAATTGCTCATTTCTCGGACGTCTTTTAGTGGTCGGAGACTTCCTTTCCAATGATCTGCCCCAATCCCCTCTGCACACATTTGAGCTTTTTATTTGTTGTCAGACAGATGGGGTCTCGTCTCTTTAACCCTCTTCCTCCTCACTGGCTCTCTCTTATTTCCAGGACCTGCTCTGTACCTCAGCTTCTCAGAGGGCAGATAATATCTTGCGCCTTTAGCCCCTCATACTGCTTGGAGAAAAGCAAACAGCGGGTAGAAATGTAGGCGGTAACCTCAAAGATGAGATAACACGGGGTTTATCTTTCAGCGTAAGTCTGTTTATTTTTGCCACCTACATTCTGACAATCGGCCCAAAGATAAACACGCATATCCGTGTTAAAGCAAGCGATGAGCTGTTGATGCTCAGTGCACGCTCCGTAACTGTAATAACAGGATGCCGTTATCGTTTGTTTATTTGGAATGAACAATCGACCGTCGTCAGTTTCGTACAAATATGCCTTTAAATCCCCCTGAATTCATTTCACGTTTACTCTCAGATCATCGCTTTATCTCGAAGGGCTTAACAGTTCATGCAGTGATGTGTTGAAGTTTGAGTGGACAACAAACGGACAATTCAGTTCAGTGTTGTTGTTCAGTTATCTGGATAACAGCCTGATGAAGGACGGATGTACTGAATCACGGGAAATCACAACCTCCGAATGCAATTGTCGGTTCCCGTGGCTGAACAGAGACATTAGCCGTTTTCCCGCCTTAGGGACTTTTTGGACTTTCTGAATCTTTCCTGGAACTAGGCCATTTTTTTAAATTATGAATTCATGAATTCTGGACAGCAGAGGAACCAGGGACATTAGACCTCAGTTCCTAGGATTCCTCGCTCGAACACCACGGCAGGGTTTTTTTTTTTTTTTTGGTACCTCTTATGAGGTGCTTTGTGATTGATGGAGCTCATAAGCCAAGCTCAGTGCAGATACTTCTTGCAAACCTTGGAGCACTATTTTGGAATAAAAAAGCTGTTGCGGCTACCGGTCAGCTGTTTGAACAGAACCGGCAAAAAATGGTCTGACGAAGAGGTTTAACTTCTGCAGGCCTTGCTACAACACAGAGAGGTTTCCAGGGCTCACGGAGGAACATCAAGCTAACGGCTAACAGGGTCCTTCACACAGCAAAGCAGTGCAGAGAGAAGATATAAAACGATTCAATCCATTGTTATTATTCCTGCCATACAGAACATGAACGCTGTGGCAGCTTTGTCCTCCATGTTGTCCGTGTCGTCCTCTTCTTTGCAGCGGTTTGTTTTTGAGCCGGAGCTTAGAGCGCACGGCGCAGACGCTTGCATCACACCGACACCACACCGTGGTACCTTACTATCTGCGAGGATGCAAAACTAAAAGGTTCCCTGAAAACTGTTCTATCTGATAGCAGCTATTCAATGATGGGCTCATTGGATGTGCTGACCATCGGACAAAAGTAATATGACACAAATTGACAACGCTTGGTGTCTTATGAGTTCTTCCCTTTTACATTTGCTGCATCCAGCAAACTAAACCAAAGTGTAGTTTGGGCTAAGTTTGGTGTTTTTCGAATTCTTAGGTCAAAAGATGTCAGAGAGTCCTGCCATCAGGTTTTCGCTTGAATTTAATCCCTAAACGCTTCATCATTGATTACTCTTTGAGGCAATGATCATTAATTGCCATGACTTCTTAATTTACATCATTGATTGAAATGCGAGCCTGGCACAGTTTACTGGAGCTCGGAGTGCTCCTGATTTCTAATTACACAATATTTCTCCCGCGGTCCAAAAACATTGGCGAGGTTCAATTGAGACCCTTAAATTGCCCAGATGTTTGAATTGTTGTATGTCACTATCTGTGGTCCTGTGATGGACTGGTGGTGAACAAAGGTGAACCTTGCCTCTCGCCCAATGACAGCTGGGATAGGCTCAAACACCCCCGTGACCCTGACTGCAGGATAAGCGGTATACATAATGAATGAATGAATGACTAGACCATGCATAGGAAAGACAATAGCCGTTGCTTTCGGTAGTAAGTAATCACAAAGCCTCGACGCTGTGTGAGTTACTTGCAGATTACTAAATTCATGTCAGTCTGATTCATCATCCTGTCACCACTTCGGTGACTACTTGTACTTGCCAATGTGTGATTTCCTGTCAGACGTGTCCCTCATTCATTTGCATAACTTATCCCCGATTTCATGCGCTTGGGTAAAATCTCCAACAACCCCAGAGGGCTCAGGATTTCATCCCGACTAATTTCGACTCAATCATCAAGACAAAGCCTCGGTGAGGGTCTGCAGGAGAAACCCCCAGATGGAGAAGACATTGCATTTAAATATTGAAACTAGAATAAGAAGTACCAATATCATTTCGAACAAAATAAGAAAACCTGCAAAGTAGCGACCATATTTTTTTTCCTTATTTATAGATATTTTAAACCTTTTTGACCTTGCCCACACTCTTATTAACCTTTCCCACATCAGGAAGTGTCTTGGCCTTGGTGTGGATGGTGTTGGTATCCAGGGAGATATTTTTCCTCCTGCAGTGGTTGATCCTCATGGCAAAGGCAGACTCCATCCTTGCAATGCGTGATGTCACCACCCTCTTTCAAGTCCTGTTAAAAGACACTCCTGCTGTTGTCCAGATATTCCTTTCACCCTTCTTCATGTACCGGACCGAAGACTCATTGGTGCCGTAATGGCGGCCTACAGCAGCAAAGCTTCTCCCTTGTTGAGAAATAGCAGTTTTTCTTCAATTGTTAGCATCTTCCTCTGGTTCGGGCCTTAGAAGGTGCAGAACATTTGGGCGGAGGGGTTGAAATGAATTAAAAACGTTCACGGCTAATGTGACACATACACAACACCGCAAAGTTAACACTACGAGTCACGATCGCGAGTCGATGTGAAAAGGACAGGGCGAGACACTGAACGCCTGCTATGAGCAGAGGTGCAGAGAATGATGCTACAGAACACCATGCTCCGGTTGATTGGCACCCTAGAAAATGCTCATTTATATAAAAATCCATTCATACCTCAAAAGCACGTGGTATCGCCAAAAACGAAAGATCTAAAATTAGATAAATAAGTTAAAACTCCGTGATACAGTGAGACCGGAAATATGGCGGGGGACTACTGTGTAAACATTTCCACCTGCATTCACATTTCATATAGACCGATACAACCATTCCACCCTCTGAACAGTTTGGAGAACTTTTGGACTGCGGGAGGAAACCGGAGAACCCGGAGGAAACCCATGCAGACACGAGGAGAACATGCAAATTGCACACAGAAAGCCCCCCCCCACCCCCCATAAGAATCGAAGCACGGAGAAGCCCTAACCACAGCGCCCTTATGCCGCCCAACCAACGGGTTCATGTGATATCCTAATAAAAAGCCAACATGCAATATGAGAAGTCCACTAAGGCTGGTAATTGGTATTTATCCAACAACCCAAACCCCCGGCAATTAACGTGTCTCCTCACTGTATTCTCTGCCTCTAGTATGTAGGTAGAGGTGAGGACAGCGGGTAAATAGGGAGCATGCGAATGCCTTTTCATATCATCTCTGCCTATAAACTCCCCCGGAAAAGTGATTACGTCAGCAGCAACTTGCCTCAGCAACACGGAATACTCAATTGTCAAGTCACACCCTGCATGCAAATGACGACCCGGCGTCTCGGGATGAGACATCAGTGTGAGACGATGCATTGAACTAAATTTGCACACGCGGAAACAACCTCTTGCACTCGCCCAAATTTTTAATGAAAAGAAAGTGCAGCGGAGAGGCCGCAGCGCATCATGGAAACCTTGACAAGGCAAACTAATGTGACAAAAGTGTTGCGCTCGAATAGCACGCGCAGCAAAATCCCGTCCCAGTGGTGTTTTATACAGATTCTTCACATCCCCCTTGTTTCATACATTATCCCGGGTCATATTTCACAAAGAAACATCCTTAGCAATGCGACCCTGGATTCTGTGAGAAGATGCCGTTGAGCAATGCGAGTTAAATTCTCACCGAGGTATAAGATTTTGTCAAAGGAGTTGCTTTTGTTTGCTTGTTTCACCAAACAGACACAGAATGTCAAATCTAATTGAATTTGTCTGCTCTACATTTTGTTCTAGATGGGAAATGCCTCTGAAACATTTCTGTTTGTGTCCAGAATATCAAAAGACAATGACTTCCTCATGGGAACACTTTACGCCATCTTTGGTGAGAGCTTTTTTTTATCCTTTTTTAGTCACACCCTATAAACAGCTTAACTGTTGCCGTGCAAATGCATCTCTAGCACTTTGTGTCCTCCAGGTGTGCTCTCGGTGCTGGGGAACGGGATCCTGCTGTTCGTGGCCTATAGAAAGAAGTCCTCCTTGAAGCCAGCGGAGTTCTTTGTGGTAAACCTTGCCATCAGTGACCTCAGCATGACCATATTCCTGTTCCCGCTCGCCATCCCTTCAGCCTTTGCCCACATGTGAGTGACCGTTCCAGTCTCGGATGTCCGCTGTCACGATGGTACGCCATTGTTACGTTCAATTTGAAATTCCTGCAAGGAGAGAGGAAGCAGAGGTCAAGGTCAGGTCGACTGTACCACAAAGGAAAGAAGGGTTATGTACTATTCTGTCCTTGAGAAAGTTAAGGGATTTGATTAAAACCAGGATTTTAAAAAGTAATTTTATTATTAATTGATACATTTCCATCTGAGCCTCTTGAGACCGTATGCGAAACTCGAAACGCATCAGCATCTGGTGGAGGCCAAGGAGGAAAACTGAAGCAAGACACCAAGAATGCAGAAGAGCAGCCCGTTAATCTGTACTCCCGATTGAGATGTATTTTCAGGTGTATTTACTCCTCAGCAATGAGAAGGGGGTTGGTCCATCATACCTGCTGCCTTGGAGGTTCATATTACTTGTACTTGCAAAGGATTACCGTTCGTTCATCCGATGTGATGGATGAAACTCAGAGGATCGGTTTTGAAATGACATCTATCGAGACATTTCCAACAACTTTGATTAAAACACGTGTTCTTTCTCCGAACTATGTGATGTTGTAGGTTTTCCAAGAACCCGACTGCTCCTCACTGATCCCTCAAAAATTCTAAATCAAGTTTGTTTGTTCTGCTGTGAGTTGTCTCGAAATTAAACTCCCATGTTCCTTCCTCATTCTGGCAGCACTGGGGTTTGACAAGCTTTTATCTTTGAAGCTGATTTGTAGTCACGCGGGACTATGAGCTGATGAGATGGAGTTGAAGAGGCCATTGTTCCCCCCCCCCGCCAGAATATTCATGTCATACCAGGAGTGTCAAAAGAGGCCCCTTGGTTATTCTGGGACCACATTATTTTCATGCGTGCGCTGTACCACAAACATCGTACCCTCTGCAGTCCTCAGTCCCGTCAAATCCTATTGATAAAGGGTGTTAGCTGCACAAGCTTAGCCTTTACCTCATTCGAGGGGGTTATTGCATCATATATTGGTGCGCTTTAAATCCCTGCCAATTACTTAAGAAATGCAGACACGAATGAGATTCAGAGTGGAGTCAAGTGGTCCCCTGAGACGTCTCCGATCACAGTTGATAGCTATCACATGATCCATTGAGTGAAAACGTACCACTGCTCATCGCAGCCGTGTCCCAGCTGAAGGCCAGAAACTGTGTTTGCCCGTCTCCTTCACCGAATGAGAATTGTGCCACGCAGTGGGTAAGTCACTAACAAATGTCCCCTCTGTCTCCTTTTCTTTTTGGCTCAGGTGGCTGTTTAATAGGATGACCTGCACTGTCTATGCCTTCTGTGGGGTTTTGTTTGGCCTGTGCAGTCTGACTAACCTTACTGTGCTCTCCTCTGTCTGCTGGCTAAAGGTGTGCTGCCCCAACTATGGTAGGGTGACCAGTTTTGAATACTTTACCTTGCTAATTAGATGTTTAAAAAAACTGCATTTTAGAGTCTTTTATGCACCGTCATGTATTTACATTCATTTTTCAGAGGCCTTGCGTCACTCATTGAACACCTTTTTGATACGTTCAACTCTTGCATCAGCCCAGAGCTGAATCACCTTTCATGCGGTACGACAAATTCGTGTGTGATCTCGGCAACTTGAAGACTCATTTTAAAATGAATATAGACACGGACGCGCTGCAGTAATGTGCATATTCGAGGCCGCGCTCCAGTCTGACCTCTTTGAACATCGGGCAAGACAAACAACAAGATGTTTACGAGCTGTTTTGATCCACTCCCCTGACTTATTAATGGGCTCCCCTTCAGGGTCTTACATTGAAACCCAACAAACCATCCAATTATTGAAATTGCCCGATTCCCTGGATCCCTGTTCACTTCCAAGATTTGGCTTCATTCATACTGTTATTAGGGTAATGAATTTCAATGTGTGTTTTTCTATTTTGTTTTACTTTACTGTACTGTACTTCATTCTTTTTTCACTTATCATTTTCATTTATTTCTTCAGTTACTGGTTTGTTTTGCTGGAGAAAATAAGCCTCCACCCTAAGAGTAGCCATGTAAATAAACCTTTGCTTTTGACGGCGAAAGCTATTACAGGCATTAAAGCTTGGTATTTACCAGGGTGAGTACCGCTGAACTATTTAATGCATTGAGGGGTTAAAAAATCCAATTAAATTGGAAAATAACTAAATGTTAAGCTTTGGGTCAAACTCCGATCGTGGTGGCTCAAACTGAAAACTCACCCGGTCATATTAATTAGAATTTTGTAATTGTCTTTTTTTCACAGTTTATCAATGACAACTGAGAAAAGTAACTCCGCCTTTTTAATTGTCATCCAACCATTCCTACACGCAGCAGAGGACCAAACAAACACGGGCGGTGCATAGCCGCTGTAGGGGAGCAGTTGTGGGTTAGAGCCCTTCATTGAGGACATTTGAGCAAAGAAGGATTAGGGAGGGATAAGTAATGTTCACTCCCCCCCCCCCCCACCTGCACGGAACCGCAAATACAGAATAGTGACATCTCAATAAACATTTGAATCGATTTTTCACCGGGCTGCACAATGAAAGTGAGTCACAGCCGCCAATACTATTCATTTGTAATTGGCCCCTGCAATCAGCAGGTGAAGAAAACTAGATGAACAGCCAAAGTTGTTTTTGCGTTTTAATCTTTATTCCCATGCAAAACAATATAAGACAGTATTTTGTCAAACCATCATATATCACCACAGTTCATCAATCACAGTAAAATCGTGTGATCATGGGTTTCTTCCGGGTTCCCTCCACAGTCCAAAACATGCAGGAGGTTCACTTGAGACCCTAAATTGTGAGAATGGGAGGGTGAAAGGTTGTCTGTCTCTATATGTGGCTCTGCGTTCGATTTGCCACCGGTCCAGGGTTGTACCCCACCTCTTGCCCAATGGCAGCTTGGATCGACTCCCTGAATGCAGGACAAGTGGAATGGATAACGAATGAATGAATCTTTTGGTATAAAACATCATCATCACTCTTCATAGTTTTAGGATATTCTAATAAAACAAAATGCATAGGACAGTGGCTATCACCATAAGCAGAAAGACAGACACACTTGTGTTGTGTGTGAATGCGTCAAGGAGGATGCACAATTTAATGTCATCACAGTCCCCCAAGTGTCTTCTTTCTTGAACATTGACAGAAATTTAGACCCATGTACATATTTTTCGAATTATTTTTTCCTTAAAATGAAATTGATTGCATATTCACAGATTCTAGAATTTACCACAAAAGGAAATTCAAGGTGCTGCATACACTGCCGTCAGACCTCAGAAAACGGTTAAGGCCTGGCCTGGGCGGTCGGCTGAACCGATAAACTCTTCACGCTCATTAGAGACAGAGCTTAACTATTCTGGACTGGACTTATTCCAACTGATAAGAATGGGAAATAATGGGCAACCAGTTATTGCCAAGGGAAAATAATATTGCAAAGTTATGAAGCTGTGACATACCATTTTTGTTAAAAGCCCAAAGGAAACCGTGGTAAACACAAGGTGAAACTTGTCAATGGTTGAAATGACTCATCTGTCACATCTTTTGTGTGTCCTATGTGACGCCTTCTTTTTTATCTTCCTACCAATGCATGGCTCGCCGCATCACTTAGCCACCACTCGTGCTACACTCCAGGGACGTTACGGTTCATATACTTGATCTACATGTTCCACAATGGGGTTCTTTTTTTCCTCTTCTTTGAGTTTTCAGAACAAGTACACTGAGAGTGTTGGTCAAAATAAATTTTGTCAAACAAGAATAAGATGATTCCGGTAAGGGTGGTGAATAGTGTTTTCATAAAAATGCATTTACGCATTCGTACTCTCGGGAAAGGATTCGAAGGCTCCCTTCAGCCAACATTCCCCAGATGCTTGCGTCACTTTAATAACCCAGTCATATGTAACTTTAATGGTAGTAATAATGATGATGATAATAATATTAATAATATTAATGATAATAAGAGTAAGAATATCATGTCACAGTGTCATAGTGGTAAGTGGCGCTGCTTCACAACAACAAGGTTCATGGTTTGTTAGTATGCATGTCCTCTCAATGTCTGGGATTTCCTCCTACCTTCCAAAAATGTGCAGTAAGTTCATTCATTTATTCATCTATACCGCTTATTCTGCACTCAGAGTCTCGGGGGGCTGAAGCCAATCCGAAGCTGTTCTTGGACGAGAGAGAGGGTTCTCCCTGGACCGCTGGCTATTCCAACACAGGACCACATAGTGAAAAATGCAATCGTTCATTCCCCCATTCACACATCTGTGAACATACTGCATGTTTTTGGACTGTGTGGAGGACAGCCTGCCACACCCAGCACAGACAGGCCCCATTGAACCAGGGACCTTCTTGCTGCGAGGCCAGCACGGTCACCACAAATTGTCCACAAGTGCGACTGGCAGAGTGAACAGTCGTCTTGTATGTCTCCATATTTGGTCCTGCGATCGATTGGTGAGCAGTCAAAGGTGTACTTCGCCTCTCTCTCTCCCCACTGCAACCCTGAGGGCAGAATTAATTGTATAATAGTAAACTTTATCAACTTCAAAACTTTCTATAAAATGTTTTTAAGAACTCGCTCCAATCCCCAGCCTGAGAATTCCGAGGATTAGGTCTTGACGCCGTGTTGCAGGAGGCATTTTGTTGAAACGTACCCCTTAAAACACCACGCGTACAAACACACCCCAGATGGATGAAGGTGAATTTAATAATGAATGATTCTTTTTCGAGGTGCGGGATCATGTTTGCAGCTTTAATACATCAAGCCTAAAATGAAGAGATGTTGAACTGTCACCGTGGACCGACAAAGTCCACAGGTCTGCTGCTCAGCTCGATAAAATATGCGAACAGAGAATTTGCCAAGAGAAAAAAAAACAACAAAAAAACACACAAAGCTCAAGGAAGGAACTTTCTCTGTGGATGCAGGTGGGAGGGAAGGATTTTATTCTGTTTTTTATTCATTTTTATCCATTGTGCCAGGAGACAGCCTGCCATTAAACTGTGAAAGCAAGGCTTGCTAGGTGCACGGGGGTGGGGGTGGGGGTGGGGGGGTTCGACCCAAGCTGTTTCTTTAATATTTATTTAGGTTTGTTGATTCGGTTCCCGCCTCCCCGTCTTCATGTCAAAGCGTCCTGAGGCAAGACACTGAAGTGCCCAGTTTCTCCTGATACCCTTGTCAGCAACCTCTTGCATGGCAGCTCTGCCATCGTCCGTGTGTGAGCGAATGGATGACTGCTATCTGGTTCTAAAGTACTTAAACCACAAGCTGTGCAAGAGCTCTTAAAGTTTAGACCGTTTACCCTATAATTCTAAATGATAAACGGTTTCATCAGTAGTGATGACAGAGGTATCTTTCTGCAACAACATGCGGCGAGTACATGGCATTTGGTTTCAGCAGCCTAGAAGACTTACCGACCAAAATTGGGTGCCGTGTACATCTAATAGACTGTGAGGATTAAATAGGGCTTCACAAATGAAACAAGTCAGGCCTCATTTGTCCACATTAAACTTCGTAGCAATTTGAAAGTTCCTGAACCAGTTTCTGGCTTCACGCTGGAATTTATGGCCTATTTCAGACTCTAGTAGGTTTTGACGATTTCTGCCGAATAGCTATGTATAATTGAAGTCAACACAGGGATTTTTTTTTAAGATCTCCACTTTTCCCGGAAAGCTCTAGAGATCAGTGGGCTCACAAATAAAAAATGTTTGAAATGCAAATCAGTACAATTAGTTATGGTTATATGAGATCCACCATCAAGGAGCATTGTGCAAATGTATGCCATTTACCAATACTGTGTATATGTGCTGTCCTCTTGTTTCCAAAGCACTTCATACAAGCTGCAGTACAGAAGCGACCACAGTAATTTCAAGCAGACAATTGTAGAGCCAGCACTTTCAGACCAACTTATACCACCTACCGCCTTGCCAAGAAAGTAAATAGATGTGACCCAAATGCAGAGCACAACATCTTGGGGGCAAATATCCGAGAAGTTGAGATTTAATGTTTTCACTCAAACTGCATTTAGGAGCGAGGTACAAATAAACCACAACTTAAAACTGCATTGCCCTCAGAAACACAAATAAACCCCAGAATTCTGTAGGGAAAACAGGCAAACAGGCAATGTGTGGGTCAGACAAGATGACAGATACTGAAACAGAAGACAGAACTTAAATACAATCTGGGTTTACGGCACAACAAGAGACAGGTTTACAACATGAGGGCACATGGGAAGCTGACGGGACCAATTAACTCTGAGATGAAGACACTGCACAAAGCAGGAAGTTGCAAACTGGAGAACCAAAAGGGAGCAGGATTACAAAAGATGGTGGAGGAGAACACGATGGGACCGGCACACAAGGCGAAGTCTACGGCAAAATCACTGCAAAATGGCCAATTTCAATATCGAAAATCCCAAAACTGAAATCAGAGTCCAGCAGGTTAAAGCCTTGTGATCAGAAATGCTGCACGAAGGGCAAATGATAGCATCTAAATTGTGTCAATTGCCTCTTCATCATCTGCAATGTGCTCTTGTGGGCTGGTCTGACCATCACTATATGTTCTCCGTCATTAAGTCTGGGTCGTGGTGAAGAGAGGACGCGGAGGTAAAGTGGATTAAATCAACTCTCTCTTTTAGAGGTTATGCTCGGGGAATTTATTTATTTTATTTTTTCATTGATCTAATGCACTTATAGCAGTCTATTTGGAAAAGTAGCTCTTTTGTGCTTTTATGCATCTTTGAGCATTTGCAGTGGCATTGACATTTGGCTGAATTTCAATCCTCGGAGCCACAATAATGTCATCTCCAATTTGACCTTTGGTTCGAATTGGTTGACAACAAAACTGACATCCAATATCGATATTATAACCCTTTTCAGAGTTGTATTTTTACTGAATCGTAAACTCTGGAGCTATAAATTCAAAACCCTCCTCTCACCTCCACAAGGGCATGGTATGCTTTCCTCAATGCCTGGTGCTGTGGGAGCTCTAGAGTTCAGCGCTGTATCCTCATCTGTTCCGAGGACCGGGTTCTTCTGGAAAGACACCTGGGTTTCTGCACCTTGGATCTGCTGTAGGCCCTCTCCCAGTCTACATCGCTGTCCCACTGGTGCCTTTACTTTTCTTGCTACTCTTTCAGCCCTCGATATTTTTGCAAGGATCTCGTGTTACCACTCACTGATATTGCGTTCCCTCGGGACTGCTTTGTCCCTAACCAATATCTTTCTTCCCTTTGTTTGTAAATCTATACGATGTCCGGTCGGTTAGCAATTACCTATTTATTTTTCTGGAAGTGGAAGTCTCATGGGATCTCAGCTCAGTCAATCAAGACCGCCATATTATGAGGGTCCTTTGGTTCTGACTTTGGGACTTCCAACCCTTATGCAGACAGTCTATACATTATGCTACGACTGTCCTAGATTTTTGCTTCTGCACTGTCCTTCAGTGCAGTCTTTTCCAGAAATAGGTCACTGGTAGGATTTCTCGTCCCTCCATAATGGTCTTTCCTCCTCCCCTCCATTGACTGGATTCTGCTGACTGATGTACTCAGTTAGCAGTTCATTTTCAGGGACAACTGTTCAAATATATCTTGGTTGTTTTGGTTTGCTTTTCGGATTTCTTTTACTTTATACAGTAAATATATACATATAAATATACATATAAAAATACATAAATGCAGTAGGTTCATTGGAAACCCTAAATTGCCCAGACATGTAAATTAAAGAACGAATGGTTGGATGTCTCTGTATGATGTATTCATGAGAGCGTGATTGAATGGACAATATGGAGGATAAATTCTGAATGATTGAATATATATATATATATATATATATATATATATATATATATATATGATTTATTCTATCAAGGGGACCTTTCTTTGTGGAGTTTGCATGTTCTCCCCATGTCGCCGTGGGTTTCCTCCGGGTTCTCTGGTTTCCTCCCACTGTCCAAAACATGCAGCATGCTAATTGATAAGAAAGAATTTGTAAAATTGCCCCGAATGAATGAGTGATTGAGTTAAGGATTGTCTGTCTGTATATGTGGCCCTGGCACTGGCGACCAGTCCAGGGTGAACCCCGCCTCTCGCCCCATGACAGCTGGGATCCCTGAGTGTAGGATAAGCAGCAGATGATGGATTGATGGATTTGTGTGTGTCTTTATGTATATACATACATATATATATACATACACATGTGTGTATGCATATAAATATATACACAGATATACACAGTCCAAAAGCATGCAGAATGTTAATTGGAGACCCAAAAATTGCCCGGATGTGTGAATGGTTGCTTGTCTCTACATGTGGGCCCCGTTGTCTCCTGCTGACTTGTCCAGGGTGAACCTCACCACTTGCCCAATGACAGCTGGTACATACATACATACATACATACATACATACATACATACATACATACATACATACATACATACATACATACATACATACATACATACATACATACATACATACATATATATATTATATACACATGCATACAGTATATAGTGATACAACTGTTAAGATAATGAAGAAAGAACAAATGAATGATTATATATAAATAGCGTGCCATTAGACTCTCATCATTAAAAGTTAAACAATGTTTATCTAAGAATGAGATTCTTAACTGAGCTTTAAAATGTTGAGGATATTTTCTTAAATAAATCATTAGTAAGTAAAGCACTGAAGCAAATCTCGAAGTTGTAGTTGAAGAGTTTAGTACACACATGGATTGTAAATGTGCTTGAGCCTGAGCCAGTGGTTATAGTGGTGGTGGTGGGGGTGCCATCCTTTCCTCTTTAAGTAGTTGCTACAATCGCTGTAGAAGCTACCCAGAGATTTCCCTCTTCTTTAGAGATCCCTGCTGAAAAATAAAATCGGTATACTTATAGCCTGACTGGAGTCTTGGCGTTTTACTCCGTCCACGGCCCCTCAGTTACTGTGACTATTTGTGAAAAACGTATCTAGGCCCTCAACGCGCAGGTATACGGTCGGTGAGTCTTGCATGTCCACAGCAGGAGAGCCCGTCCTGATCCTTGAGCCCCTTGAGAGGATCTAATGAAAAGAAAGAGATAGGGGTGTGAAGTGCAGCGAACGGAGATAAGACTTACAGAAAAGTGACAAGAAAATCGATTTGGAATCGTCTCCTTTTTGCAAGCGACACTGAATATGGGAAAATCCGAGGTTATACAGATCTCAATACTTGATGAAGCCAATATCCAAAAGCACTTTCTTATGGACTATCTTCCTAATGGTAATAATGAATCTGTGCATTAAGGGGCTGTTGGTAAAAATGTTTCCACTTCATACCTATTCATGTATTGATCAAATTGTCTTTTCAAAGATTGAGTGTTTAATACATCGGCTTTTAAGAGAAATGAGAGTTGACATATTTTCCCCATGCTGAGATTTACTTCAACTTAGCAAACTCCCAAGTCTACAGATTTAGAAAGTTTCGATTGGATTTATTGTCTTCTGATCAGGCGTCCGCACATAGTTGAGGGATTTCATCGAGATTGGACAATCAAGACCGCTGCGTTGCTATTTGAATCAATATATCCTGTGCACACATTTACAGGGAATTCTGAAAATCATTGAGTGCTGGTCTAAGCGTGAAAGACACTAATTGAATCTTTCATTTAACACTTAGATGGCAAAAATTGATCCGTGGGGAGATACTTCACAACGGTTAGAAGACATTAGCAATGACAGATTAGCGCCATTCCTCACCACACACACATCCCTGTGTGCGGCAGGTCCTAATCACCAAACTCCATCCTCGATTTGAACTATACGAAGGGCTGAGATCCAGCTGGAGAGGCTTTGTGGTGTTGTAGATAACCCCCCCCCGGGTGTTCCTTTCTGCAAAGATCCCGCTGTGAAAAAATAATGGAGGAAATCAATTAACGTTAGCGGTCGGGGATATGGTGCTCCTTGGTATTTCTCATGGATTACTCTTCGACAAAAGAAAAATTAAATCGGGGTGTAATATTCACAAAAGCGATCCATGATTGCACCCCCCTTGAAGAAAATAAGGTCAGATGAATAAAATCAAATGCTTTGAATTTTACAAAATAATTCAAAGATGTATTCAATGCCTTAACAACTGAATGAATGTAAAAAAACACATCAAAAAATACATTCAAACTCATTGTATTAAGCAAAGTAACGATGAATTAAAATGAATTGAGATGCTAATTGTGAAAGTGCATTAACATTTAAATGATCCTAGCCTGACTGCATAGTTCTTAATGCACTATAATCCATTATGTGTTTCATGTAGGTAGTGTTGACTGTGCTTTCAAAAAAAAAAGAAGAAAGAATGAAAAATCCTTGCATACTTTGGCCTCTAAGTAAACACAGCTGCTCTCCTCAGACATAGAATAACATTTATGTTTGAGTTCCTGACATTATGAACATTGCTAGCCTTGCATTTGCATTCCAAAGGAACGTGTGATTCCTCATCTGAAGATGCCTGAGGTCAAATGCAATGAAATGGAGTGGCCATGGATGCTTAATAAAATACATGGCTAACATTTTATCTCCCTATTATTATGCAGTATTACTAGGGCGGTGAAAAAAGGGCAGTGATGCATCACTGAGTAGAGTTATCGCTACCATAATGTCCCGTGATGCTATCTGCTGGAGGAATTACTTACCCGTGAATCGTAACATCCATCACCGGCGGTGAAATAGTTCACAAAGTACTATATTGATCTTTGAGATTTGATATTTATATTGATATTTGAATATTGACCATTCCGATGACTCCATCTCTCGATATATATCCACCCCAGCCATATTTCCATCTCTCACTGTGCTGTGACTTGAATAACCCTCATACATCAGCAATGACTACACCAGCTCTCCTTCCAAACGTTAAGTCATTTTTGCTCTTCCTCAGGTAACAAGTTCTCATACTGCCACGCCAGCATGCTGGTTGCTGGGATCTGGTGCTATGCTGGAATGTTTGCCGTCGGGCCCCTGTCCGGGTGGGGGGAATACGGGGCTGAGCCGTACGGCACCGCGTGCTGCATCAACTGGCATGCACCCAGCCAGAGCTCGGCAGCTATGAGCTATATCATTTGTTTGTTCTTCTTCTGCTACATTGTACCCTGCACCATCATCTTTCTGTCCTATACCTTCATCCTTCTCACCGTCCGGGGCTCCCGTCAAGCGGTGCAGCAACATATGTCTCCACAGAACAAGATCACCAATGCACACGCACTTATTGTCAAGGTAGCTATAGCAGAATTATAGAAACAAGGCTCAACCTATGGGTTGCATGATGTCTTTTAAACATATCCGATGTCTTTCAGCTTTCCGTGGCAGTTTGCATCGGTTTCCTGACAGCATGGAGTCCATATGCCATCGTGTCCATGTGGGCAGCATTCGGTAACCCAACAACTGTGCCACCTATGGCATTCGCCCTGGCAGCTATCTTTGCCAAGTCTTCGACCCTTTACAACCCTATCGTCTATCTGGTCTTCAAGCCCAACTTCCGCAAGTCCCTCTGTAGGGATGTGGCCCTTTGCAGGAGGTCCCTCTGTGGATGTCTCTGTCAACAAAACACCTCTCAAAAAGGAACTAGGAGACAGTTGGCACACAAAGAAGAGTGCAAGTCTACGCGATTGTCCAACGGGCTACCAGAGAACCACGGGACCTGCAGACACTGCCCTTGTCCGGATATGGCCGGTGGTACCGGAGAAACCTTTATCGACGACAGCCCCCAGCAGACTGCCAGGATTCTTAAAGGATCTCAACATAGTGAAGTGGCTGTCAGCCAGCTATCCAATGAGATGCAGAGCGACTTCCTCTAGATAATCTCCGCAGACAGTGAGAAGGCGAGCCAAAGAAGTGCAGGACACGTGACAAGTTCAAAGACTGAATGACTTTATTAACAAGGGAAGGACGGATCTGGCTTTTTTTTTAAATATTACTGAAGGATGGTGAATTGGAGATGTGAAAATGTCAAAGTTTGAAAACAGAAAAAAAAACAACTTTTCCCATGCCTCAAATATGTGATACTGCCAAAATATGCATGAACAACATGTCAAAAGCCAATCGAGAAAACATTAGCACATTTAGTGATACATATCCGACATGCAGCCATTTCAGCAGGTAAAACAACTCACCGTCTTGAGTTTCCATGGATCAACGTCGAGCTGAGAGACAATTCAATGGTGACGCGGATCCGTTAAAAGCCGTGTTGAGAGGAAGGAGCTGTTGTACTTCAAAATATACCTTTAATGTATTTATTATGAGTACTGTATTTGAAAATTGATATTTATTGATAACATGCCTCAAATTGAAGGCCCACAGGGTTGTTGTAAATACCTAGGAAGAGAATGACTCCTCCGTTGCAAAAAAAAAAAAAAAAAAATACATTAAGCTTTCAATGCCTCAAACCATTGACTGGCACTTTGTCAGTCTGCATTACTGTACATGTGCATGCACATAGAACAAAACTCAAGGTAAGATTTCACTTGTTGAGCCTATTGCTATGGGGGGGGGAGGGGGGGGGATTGATTCCACCAATTATGTCCGATCGGTTTCGTCTGCACGACTGAGCTATAGATGGAGAGAACATGGAGCTGCGAAAACTCCAAACGACTTCTGTTCTCTCTGAATGTACTAAAGAGACTCGGTTCCACGCAGAACCCAGGGTTCCAGGACATATTGCTTGCGAAGGCTGTTTTACAAAATAAGCTACGAGCGTCCGATTGTACAGAGCGAGCGTCGCAATGTGAGAAGCAACCGTTCACTGTTAACGTTTTTTTGACGAGTACTTGTTTTACCTTTAACGCACAAAATGCAGAGGCAAAAGAAAACAGCAAACAAACACTTAAAGAGCCATTACAGCTACCAGACTTGACGATTTTGTTTTTTCTTCCAGTGGCAATCAAATGTTTATCTAAAAATTTCTATCCAAATAAGTTAGTCGGCATCAATATTTCATGATTACCAGACAAAGGATGACGAGCCAAAGAGGAGGTTCAGTTCCTATTACGAGAAGGTTTAGCGCAGTTAGTTCGGTTGTTATCTGAAAACGCTGGTTACTGCTATTGCAATTTAAATGATATGATTATTTTGGTCCTATATTAAGGGATTGGGTCCTGCCGTAAATTCACGGTATTTGATGAGATCTGGTCACTGTGCCAGATACAATAACAACATTGTACAGCAGAAAGTACAATCACTGGGGGGGGGGGGATAAAAAATAATTATTAAATGAATCAAGTGAAAGAAGATGATACTGTGCAACTTGATTTTTGAGAAAGAAGAAACTTTTAGATTTTTTTTTTTAATGTCTTAGGACTTTTTGAAGGATAGCAGGAACAGTGAATTAAGATACTGCTAGTACTAGTACTTTCTATCACTACTATTTACTAATAATTACAAATGTATGTTTTTTTATGGTACTTTCATTGTGTTTCATGAGTAAATGGAAACGAAAGTGCTGTAAACTCTCCTCAGTATAAAAAAGAAACAGGCTTTGGTATTATTGAAGATGATAACCAACCCATCAAGGCCTCTTTTGAGGTAACAGGAAGTGTAAATTAACCATTTCCCCGCCAAAATGTTTGATGTCTTTCATAAATGGCTGAGAATGATTCAACAGTGCGACAAGTGTCTGCTTTGCAGCACACATCTTGGTATGGCACCCAACACGTTGTTCAGATCTGTTAGGGGATATAGATCGTAAAAAAAAAAAGAAAAAAAAAAGAAGGATATATTTCAAATGTATTAATCATGAATAATATATTTAAGCCAACAGATGTAGTTTGTGACTTTTGAACCATGATGCGGCAGTCCCATTACTCGTCAGTTAATTTATGTGAGTGCAATAACTGATTTCTGTTCCTAAAAACAAACAAAAAATGTTCAAAAAAATAAGAAAAAACAAAGAAACAAAGCACTCACATTGTAATATAGTAAAAAGATTCTCTTACATAAGAAGAAAAAAATATGATTGGTTACTTATACCCTGTGTGTGTATTTGTTTTTCTAATGTACATATGTGCATTTCCCGAGAGAATCTTATTGTCTGTGAGTTTTTGTGATGTAAAAGCAGTGAATGAAAAAATATAATTGAAAAAAAAAAAGACTTAAATTTAACAATAGTCTATCAAACTCCAAGCCAATACAACAAAAAAAAAAAAAACAGAAATCAATTTCACGTCTATGCATATCAGCCACTTGCCTTTCGTAGCCCTCTCGCCTGTTGGGAGAGAGGTTTTGATGTTCAGCAGGAGGATAAGGAAGATGAGAGACTTCTGTCTTTTTGCCTCTGCCCCTGCAAACTTTATTCAGTAAACACCCAGAAAACACACGGCTAATCTTAACCGCACTGTCTGTCCACCAAGCAGTTTTGTACTTTTCCCCTGGCAGCACAGGTCATCAAATTTAGGCATAAAAAGCCCTGCTTTGTACAAGATGGATTAGATCTATTTGGCTGACGTTGTTGTTATCCGGCATCCCTTTCGTGCCATATCAGCATGATTGCTTTTATCGCTACAGTGCGAGGGCACGCTCCTCGTCCCTGCTCTCAGTTTTTTCCATTAAATACCAAACTCCTTCTCGTTTATGCAAATCTGCCGCGTCGCATGTTGAGATTTTCTCCCGAATGTACTCTTCCTAACGCTGAGCTCACGTTGGTAATAAACGCCTTTTTACTGAAATTTACGCTGAACCACTGTTGGCCAGATGAACAAACTGCCACCCGCTTTGGCTTTTTTTTGAAGTATTCTTTGCCCGCGGTGTGTGTGTATGTGGGGGTTGGGGGCTCGACTCTTGTTAGCTCAGGATTTACAACTCTGTTAGCTGTATGCTCAGGCTGACATTTACACTGCCTGGAAAAAATGCAGCCCCCATACTCATTTCAAAGAGGCTGACTGAATTGATGCAGAGCTCGAGCAGTAAAACACAGAACAATCTGTTAGAGAGGTTCAGCCGTAATGCTCCTGATAGCACACCTTGTTTTTTGTTTTATTTTTTGCCAAAAAGAATTCATGCAGATTTTTCTTTTAGTTATCGAACTGATAATTTATAGTTTTCTCTACTTTTTATATGTCGCGCCTCAAAAAGAAATTCAACTGCTGTTTCGCTCACATCTTTCCAACGTTGGAAAATCTCACAGTGATTTGAGCCCGTTCTATTGCAAACTCGGATTTGATTGTATGTCATTGTGTCAACCTGTAAACCCAACTTTACTGCAGTAATTCTCACGTCTCCGCGATCCATTCCGTAATCCAGATGGAACTATTACAGTGGCTTAACAGAGGAATCTTTCAGGTTTTGGACATTCCAGCGTCACCCTCAACCTGGAGGTTACATGTGGGATACTGCTAATGTAGTCAACAGGCTTGTACAAGTACACGTGGCGAGCTAACTTCTGTAAAACGACCCAGCGTCTGCAGGTCTGATCAGTTTACAGTTTATTTTATTAGGGTGTGTGAGGAAACAGTGTTTACTGTGTGTGTGTGTGCGTGTGTGCGTGTGTATGCGTGCGTCTGATATTGAATGTCAGAGCTGATTACTTCTCCTTGCTCCATTGGCATCCAGGTTGAACACAGATGAAAAGCTGCCTAATGTTAGTGCATGATAGGATTATTTGTTTGTAAACTGTGCTTGTTATTAATGTTCTGTGTACATGATGTTGCAACTGTATTGTGTTTTATGATTTTTTATTTTTTTTTTGTAAAAAGGGGGTTGGAAGATCACATGCAAGGGGAAATTTGTGCAGGCCATGCTGGAACCAAAGGTTTCTGTCTCTATGACCTCCATGTCAAAGCCAAAATTTTCGTTTTGGAGTATTTTTCTACCAGTATGCAGGTAAAACAATTGAAAGAACCTACAAAGGCTTCCAGTTCTGTGCTTGAGAGGCTTTGCTCAGCCCGTGGCTTTGCATGGGCAAAGACGGATGTACAAACTACGATAACCACAATAACCAAATATAACTGTGAAAATGTGGTGTTGATGTCTCAGTTTACTAGTCTGTTCTTCTCATGGAAACAATGTTAAGTATCTCTCTCCGCCTTCTGTATCGCTCGCCATTCCCATGGGTTGTGTTCAGTGACTTTGCTCGTGCAAGCTAAGGGAGCGTGTGTGTGCGTGCGTGCGCCTGCGCACGTGTGTATATATGTAATGGTCATCAGGGATTTCCTGTCAAATATTGCTTTGCATGTACATTGATAGCATGTGGATGTACAGATGACAAATTTTTAATTCAATTATTATTATGAGCTACAGCCTCAACGTGTAAATAAGCAATGGTGAAGTTGTGTCTGTTCAATGTCTTCAACTGGAAACTGGGATTTGTACGATCTGCAGCGATGGTGGGAGGGGTTCTTTGAAAGAGCTCTTACACATCTTTCTTACTAAGGTTTTCCTGGTTTTTAGCTGCTCTCCCTATCAGTGACTTCCATATTCCTTTTAGCATGCTGAGTCGCTTTGTGGGGGAAGGATGTACGGCAAAGGAGATCACTGAAAGTTGTATAAAGCCATAATAAAATGACCCATCACAGATGCTCATCATGTTTCCATGGTGATACTGAGTGACATAGAGATGTGACAATCCAAAGTGGAAATTCCTTCTAAATTATGTAGGGAACTACCAACATCTTATTGTTGCGCAGGAGTTTATTTCTGACTCCCTGTATATAATTGGATATTCCACGGGCTTGTAATGTGAGCGATACAACATTCAATATTAAGGACACCAAGCAGAAGTGTTTGATGTGATTATACTGCTTAGATGAGCAGTTTACCGCAAACACACTTAATTACTTCGAAACTGAAGTGCTGATGTGTCGGGCCATCTGCACGAAACTGCTGGAGTCGGATTCAATTATCATTCGCATTTGCGTCCGGAGCCCCCCCCCCCCCCCCCCCCCCCCTTTTCCCACAGAAACACCTTGATTAAAAAAACCAAAACACAAAACACAACACCCCTCCCCTCTCCCCCTCCCCACCCC
>CAAKHD010005168.1:53584-67860 GCA_901007705.1 Fistularia tabacaria | reverse complement strand
TTTTTGTTTTTTTTTTTTTTTTTTTTTGTGGGTATTGTGTTGTTTGGGGGGGGGGGGGGGGGGGGGGGGGGGGGGGGGGGGGGGGGGGGGGGGTGCCGAACGGAAATTCTCACTAGTCTGCTTCGTTCACATGCTCCGAATCAGATGAGAAGCGGCTTGATGCTTCAACTAGTGTGCAAGCAGATGACCGGCCTTTTCAACATATTCATAGTAATTCCCGTGAGAATATTAAGTTGTGCTCACCGCGGACGAGTGCAAATCAAATTCAGCTCGCAGGCCACTGTGTTGCCCGCTTTGCTCAGGGCAAGGATTTGTGGTATTGATGGTCTTTGCTAAGAATTGAGTTCCCGAGTTTGAATTCTTATGCCCCGTGGTCAGTTTGGCAAAGCAAAAAATAATTTGACCTCTGAGAACGGCTTTCAGCAAGATTGGTGTTCATAGGGTTACGAGTTTGTCCTGAACTTTGCCACCTGAGGTCCCGGAACAGAAGGTAACGCATACGAGAAGGTTTTATTTTCCAGTTTTAGGAGATAAAAAGAAGGGGGGGGTTCAAAAAAAGAGACAAGAATAAGATAAACAACAGATTAAAAAAAGGTTACTAGGCAAAACAGCCAACGTCGATTCGACTGACCACTTCTTCATTACAACTCCTGGTGTCTACAGTTACAAACAGCATCACCTTTTATTCTTAACAAATAGATTAGTATTGGAAGATGAATCTTGTATAAAAAAAAATACAATCCCTTTTACTCACACCTTACCAACCAAGAGGGACAAGGAGATATGTATTTCAAGTATTCCAGAACACTCAGATCCTCACTGGCTGCAAAATGATATATAAGATATGTTAGATGTACAAAACATCACATCTAAAACAAATTAATTGATTAATTAATTAATGAAGGAAATAAAATAATTCCAGTCCCAACTTGTACTGGAAATCATAATCCTTAAAAAAAATAACGATAATGAAAAATGTAAATATATATATATATATAGTTATATATTAGCGCGACTATTTTTTTTTAGAATATACAAATGAATACAGTAGTTGTGAGGGGATATCGGTTTTATTACATGTGTAAAAAAAGATGAAGAGAAATAAAAACTTTGAGGGGATTGAGGGGACCGGGGGGGGGGGGGGGGATTTGGCCGTGGGTGAGATCAGTGGATAAAACTTTGAAGGAACACCGTCCGTTGCATAAGAGGAAAAGTTACATAGGCATAGGTTACATAGGCACCCCTTTGTGGTACGAATGTTTTCGAGCCATGAGGCCGCGACTGGGACACACTGTCCATTTCCTCAGTGAGAGACTCCCCCGAGGATGTCTTCGTCTCGGTTCAGCATCTTTTTTGGACCCATTAGATCATCCCCCTCTCCGCCCGCCCGTGCAGTCGCCAGGCCGTCTTGGCGCACAAGTCTCTCCGTCTCGTTTCATCTCGCATCTTACCAGTAAAGCCGAAGACTATCAGTGGCAAGGGTGTTGAAAACGCACACACACACACACACACACACACACACACACACACACACACACACACACACACAAGGATGCTTAAAAGAAGCCACTGGGCATTTTCTGTGTCTTGCTGAAGACACTGCCACAGGAACCGCTGGCTTCTCACGTGGCACAAAATGTTGCAGCCAGTAAGTCAAAGATAAAATGTTAGGTAATTGCTAAAAAACCTGCTGCGATCTGGGGAAGGAGTTGTGAAGTCCAGTTTCATCCTCGTAATTGTTTCACTTGATTGTCAGTCGTGCTGGAGTGTTTTCAGTGAGAAGTACCTCAGGGTTTACAGGCTATCTTTGACACATCCAGCTAGTCGAGGGGGTGGAGGGATAATTCTCAGGATCTGCGAGTCCCAGTTTCTGTCTTTGATTGGGAGGTTTTTGGAGCTCTACTTTCAAATTCGTCTCCAGACTTTTTTTTTATATATATTTTTTCTGCAAATGTGGGATTTCAAACAGATTTTCTCTCCAGCCAGGGGAATCACCATGTGTGTAAACAAATGACGAAAAGCAACGCGTTCATATTACAATCACCGCAGCTTTTCTGCACAGCCAATTTTTGTTGACTGCCTCCAAACCAGACACAACCAGGCATGGTTGGATTTATTTTATTTTATTTTTTCAAAATCAAGTTCCTCTTTCTTTCTACTCAAGCCTCACGGGCCCTCTCATGTTGGCAGACCCTAGAGCTTGAGCCTCCGTAATCTTCTGTATTAAAACAGCAGTGCCTGCTCACGCAGATAAGCACTCATTTGTGGGAACTCCTCTTCTTCTTCTTTTTTTTACATTTGAAGTTGCATTGTTTTTTTTTTTGTTTTTTTTTTGTTTTTTTTTTACATTGCAATCTTGTAATTAAAATGTGATCTATTACAGGTTAAATAATGCGCGCTTACACTTCTAGTCCGCATCCATCATCGCAATCTAAGTGCCATGTAGGAATCATCTAAAGACCCACAGACAAAAGAGGGAATTTATCACCAAGATATTTGCTTTTAATCAATGTGGTGAGGTAGTTAGCGCTTCCGCCTCACACCAAGAAGGTCCCTGGTTGGATTCCGGGTCTCCATGTTTTCCCCGTGTCTGCATGGGTTCCCCCTGGGTTCTCCAGTTTCCTCCCACACCCTGTGATTCTCAATTCGGTCTTATATTAAATCTATTCATTTCAAGACACCTTGGTTGCATACCTGAAATATAAGATAAGATAATACTTTACTGATCCCCATAGGGGAAATTCGTGGGTTGCAGAAGCGCAACACGAACAATATCAAAAAGCCAGTTAGAAAAGAAAGAATATATGCATGCGCAAACATAAATACACACATATATATATATACACATACAGTATATCACCATACATGCCCATACACACATATACATATATATATACATACACATACCCATACCTACATATATACATTTACACATATACACATACGCATATATAGATAAATAATACACACAAACTAGAATAAATAGGTAAATGACCAGTATGTGACCAGTAGTAGTTTTGGCACCACAGGTGTGAGTGGGTGAGTGAGTAATGGGGTGACAGTCGCACGGATGCCCTCCAGGCAGTCAATGTTGTGTCCCGTCCAGACTGCTATTATACAGTCTGATGGCTGTGGGCAGATAGGAGCGTCTGAAGCATATGGCTAAAGAACATGTTTTGGTGGAATATCCTAGACTGCGTGTGCAGTTGTCGGCACTTGTGCCTCACAGAAAGAAGGTCGTTGGTTCAATTCCGACAGGGGAGCCTTTCTATGTGGAGTCTCCAGGTTCTCCCCGTGTCTACGTAGGTCCAAAAACATGCAGTAGCTTCACTGGAGATCCTAAGTTGCCCAGACATGGGCAGCCATTTGAATGGCAAAGTGAATGGTTGCACGTCTCTACATGTTGCCCTGTGATTGACTGGCAAACAGTCCACAGTGAGCACATGAACTTACTGCATGTTGGAGGAAACCCCCAACACGTTGGGGAGCACCTTTCCTCTCGCTCCGTGACAGAACCCCCCCCGCCCCCGAAACTAACACCCTTCAGTCACAGTTTATGGCTGAAGGGTTTCATGAAGATGAGAATACGTCTGTCGGGGTCTCATCGTAGGACCAACACGCCGGGCTTTCCTGCCCAGCCCCTGGGTTCTACACAGTTTAAAAAAAATTTTTTTAAAAAAAGGCCTGATTAAATGAGGCAGGTTTGACTCGTGAGCAGGTGTTCACCACACACCTCGTCTTCTGAGCCATATCGTTTCTCGTTCCTTTTGCCCGGTCTCTGTGAACACCGTGATAGTAAATTTCAGATTTTACTTGTCTGCAGGATCTTACTGGATAGAAGGGACAAAAGGAGCGTCTCTCTCCATGAGTCACTGATGATAGAAGAGCGCTGTGGAACACACAGGCGCAAAATCTTTTTAATTGGCCAGACATCTGAAGACTCCAAAATCCCTGGCATTGGATTCCTTCTTTTCATACTCATCTAAACATTTTAGTCAACTCCCATCCTTTTATAGGTTGTTTTTTTTTTTTCTGTCGACTGCTGCAGTAGACGCTGATATCCTCATTTCCGATGTCGCAGTTTTTGCTCATGTTGTTCACTATGTCTCATGGTGCTTTTTCAATACATCAGACATCGTACATCATTTTTTTTGTGATAAAAGCGGCCATTTCTCTCCCCAAACAGCCATCATGCCTTCGTTATCACAGGCTGAAGAATCTCCCGATTATCATGTGATAGCGAGCTTCCAGCTGTCATACCCGAACCAGTCATCCTCCGTACAGGGATTTTGTTTCCGCAAGGCTTATATGTAGTTCCATCCCAGTGGTGGATGATTTCTGGTCCTAATCTCCACACTCCACCCGCGTCTTCATCTTGATTCTCCATACTCTTCAGGAACGCCTGTCTTAACTTTCATCTGTGTTCATCTCACTCACATTCTTGAGACATGAAACAGTGGTAGGTGAAGACAAATGATGGAAAGAAAGAGCCAGGAGGAGTAGAAACCAGGGGGTATATGTGTTAATTTATTGCAAAAAAAGACAAATATAATGAGAATGATGATTCTATTTATGAATGTAGATGATTAAATCTACCATATGTATAATTATATGAAATATACATTTCTCTAAGCAATTGTACTTGTCCTTGGCCATTCTTTGTTTGAGATTTTCAATTATCCACATCATATTTCAGGATTTCTGAAAAGAACCGGTGCTTCTGCCTCACAGCAAGATTGTCCCTGGTTGGATTCCGGGAGTCTCTATGCTATTTGCCAAGAAATGAGAAAGAATTGAATTGAATGTCTCGATATGTGGCCTTATATGTGCCCCTCATCACGTCTAATGACAGCTGGGATATTCTCCAGCAACTCTGAGACCAGTATAACTAGTAAGGATAATGATTGAATAGAGTAGAATAAAAACGAATAGTCTTTATTGTCACTGCAGAGCACAAGTTATTCGGTGGAATGGGATTTATTTTCCAGCATATTTTCCAGAATATGCTCACTTTGAAAATAAAGACGGTGGATCCAAGAAAACAGCTGGAGTCGAAAAGTCAAAAGTCGATGTTCCCGATTTATCTTCTGGATGGATTATCAGTCACTGAAGTCCAAAAGAATTGCATAGCCAAGAAAGCTAAGGGGGGAATTTGACCTGGCCTTGATTTTTTTTTTTTATGGAGAAGATTATCCCTCCAAACAATACTGATAATATATGTGTCCAGAGGAGATCTTCGATCAATCGAACCAGTTGAAGCTACTGTTCAGTGGCTCCAAGTATGACCACTTTGCAGCTGATGACCACATACCTTGGCAGGTCTCTAACTCTGGAGGCGAGGTCCATCCTAAAGGTCCCACTTAGTGAATATCTAAGCACCGCCGCTGCCATGAGGCATCGTTGCCATTACAATCAATTATAGCTGCTCTCGTCTGACTGCTCCATGGAACTTCATCCATTTAAATCATGTTTTTTTTTTTTTTCTCTCAGCCTGCTTGAAAAAAAGGGAAAGCACTGAGAGAGCATTTGGATTGAGGGACAAATGCAACATGAAGAGAATGTGATTTTTATTTTTAAGTAGTTAAAACCCTGAAAATGTAATTAAAATTAAGAGAAAATTAGTCGCTTGGCAGGATTTTCATTATGCTGTTGTCCTGGAGTTTGGCCCAGAGGGATGGCCGGGGGATTGGATTATAATGGTGTTGTTGCATTTAAAATATTTCTTTTGGAATATTTAAACTCAGGTAACATTTGCACGAAATCACAAAAAAGAATCTCAAAGTGTCCGACGCAGGCATAGCAAGGCATGAAAAATCAGAATGTCGTTTTTTTATTCAAACGCTCTGATGCTGGGGAAAATAGCTCGGCTTTCAGAGAACGTGTGCTGCATTCACTTGCAACATTTATTCACAATAGTGCTCAAGGGAACATGGTCACAAAAGTGCCAACTTCAGTGACACCAAAGTTGTTGACTCTCAACTCTACATGCATCGTGTCAAGTTGAGAACTAAACTTCAGCATGGAAGTGTCAAATCCCATAGCCAGAGCTCCACCTTGATTATTGTCGCTACCAAGGCTGTCCAGCTCCTGTTGAATGGAACGGCACAGTTGGCGTTTTTCACAGTTTTTCAGCGAGGCTTTTTCGCTGCAACGACGGGCGCGGGGTAACATTGATGTACTCCATTGATGGTTGGAACATATCACACCAAGGTTTTGTTATTTTGGTGTTTTTTTCCAACCGTACTGACTCCAGCTGCTCCTTTGTCTTCCTTGGTGGGTTTTGAAAATGATGGGTTCACATGGAGGTGCATCGTGTCTACCATCGACTTCTATTCTCCCTCCCTTTCCGCTTCTGTGGCCCTCGTCTCTCAGCTCATCAAACTCTTTCAAGAGCTACAGTCCCAAAAATATAAATGTACTTGCATATACATGAATCCCTTCCACCCCAGTGTTATTCGAACAACTTGTTGGAGGAATGTATTCTCCTGTGTGAAAGACAAAGATTTTCAAACCTGGTCTTTTGCCTGCTCATCATTTGTTCGCGTTGGTTAAGTCCACTTTGATTTTCATAATTCTTACCAGGCTCCAGTCTGAATGCCAGTGCTTCCTTTTTTGCTGCAGCATTAAAGTGGTGGGGCCATTCTTGAGGCAGGGATCATTGCCATCGTCATCACCAAGGTTTTTGACATTCTGTCAATAATGTAAGTAAATGGAAGATACAACTCTGTGGCTTTTAAGCTGCAAAAAATAAGACATTTATTTATCTTTTACTTTTTGACTACGTATCTCTCATGGGAGCAGTTTGGTGACCAGATTCCCTTGGCCCTGGATTGTCATGTAACAGCCATGTATTATTATTATTATCATTATTATTATTGTTGTTGTTGTTGTTGTTGTTAATATTGCTGTTGTTGCTGTTTTGTCTTCTTTTTCTGTATTGCTTGTGAGTGTTATGAAAATCTCAAATATTGTTGTTGTGGATATTGTTAAAATATAAATACAACTATTATTATTATTATCATCATTATTCACAGTCCTGTACAAGAAAAACAGGAATCTCCATACAGAGTGACATACCTTCTGTTGTAAATTATACACTAATTATATCTATATTGGCACCTGATACAGATATCAGATTGCCAATTGTAATTACATACAGACACATAATAACCGAGAGTCACAGTCCAATAATGTGTCCAATTGTTTGGCATAACAAGGCGTCTGGGTGCCTTGAAAAGCAATGTGTCGGATCCCCTGCGCTTTTAATATGTAAAGAAAATCAAAGGAAATGTAATTTAGCATGTTTTCCAATGACAGGGTCCAGAGGGCCTCTTTTAGTGGATCGGCTCCAAAACATAATGGCCTCTGTCGTGACCTTCACCGAGTATGCAGGAGGTAGGGCCATGTTCTTTTTTTTCAAGTGATCCGTCTCATTGACAACAAATGAGGAGGAAATTGTTTGCTTGGTGATGAGTCTGTTTGTTGTGTTTGCTTATAATAGTGATGCTAATTAATTTATGGTGAAAATATTGTCCGACTCTGACGTTACAATAAACGTTTGAAAAGGAGGCAGCAGAAACATCATCGTGTCAGTGTCAAGTGGGAGCACCGACAGAGACGGTGGAAGATCCAGGCTATCGCTTATCTGTTTTCATGCTTCATAACTCCGCTGCAAGTCCAAAGCAGAGAGAGCCACAAGGTTTATCCCCCTCCCCCATCAGGCCGCTTTATTTTCTCCCTACCCTCATTCTCTCAAGTCACATTTCCGATCTCCTTCTCCCCGTTTCCGCTGTCGGTCCTTGTCGCTCTCACTGTCGACACATCTGTCCGTCTCTCCATCCATCCTTTTGAATCAAGTAGCCCCTTTTAACTTGTCTCCATTGATCTTCATTATCTGCCTGTTCCTCGTTTTCCAGCATCCCTCAAATCCCATTTCCTCCATTGCATCAGTGCACTTCATCCTTCTCATCGCTTCATTTTATCTGCAAGCTGTGTCCCAGTGGCTACTCAACCTCCCTTCAAGGAACCCACAACCCTTTCACAAACATTCCCGCAGACGCACACACACACACACACACACGCGCGCGGACACACACACACACACATTCACAAATGCGCACACTCATTCTCGCGTTCACATCGACTGATCCTTTAACACCTCAAGGCTTCTCACCCTGCCGTGTCTTTCGGCGGGGAAGACTAACATATAGCATGCGTGCTCTCCGTTAACACTCACAGAATTCTGAAGTTATATAACCGCTTCCATTATTTTCCTCTTCCTTTCTCGTGTGTAACTGAGCTCACTGTTGCGTACTGCCCCTATTTCAATGCCAAATTAATAAAAGTTTAGCTAGGTTGCGTCCCAAAGAGTACATGCACGAACAGCTACCCCTTTAAACCCTATTCAAGGCTTAAGCGGAGGATGGATGGAGGGATGGATGGATGGATGACTGGTTTATTATGCGATGTGCATGAAAGGAGAAAGATGAAAGTGTCTTCCTTTGCCCCTCACAATGCAAACATACAATGTTGTGTTTAATAACTTCCGGCACGCATGCCTTACTCTATCTATTTATTGATCCGCTATTTCTTTGAGTAAGCGTTTACATGTATGTTTTTTTCCTCACTTGTGAAAGGGTCGCCCAGGTTTCTGGTTTCCGATCCCAGTTCCTCGGCCCGATGTCTCCCCCCTCCCGACCCTAAACCTCTGTGACCAGACATCTCCTTGATCGGTTGTCCGTTAACATTAAAGAAAAAAACATTTTAAGAAAAAAAAATGATAAAGTTTAAACTAACATCTGTTACAATTACTACTTACTATTCTGTCCAAAACTGAAGGGATATTTTACATTCACAAGAGCTATATACCTTTTTTTTTTAATTTGTAGTAATAATAATTATAATAATAATGAAATCATGATGATGATGATGATAATAATTGTATAATTATTGTTGTTGTTACATATGCTTTTGTAATTTTTAGTATTTATTATGGTTAATATCATTATTTTCATCATAGACATTTATGTTATCATCATTATTATAAGTATTACTATTAATGTTGTTGTTGTTCTTGACAACGTGTTGTTATCATTATCATTGTTATTGCTATCGTTGTTCAGGATATTGCTCTAAATATCATTATCATTATTATCATCAGTATGATGTGTAACATACATGACTTGTTTCTTCTTTTTTGCTTTTTGTAGCAATAAAAAAAAAAAATTAAAAGTACATTCAGCTCAGCACGTAAAATATAGCCCAACTGCGACATTCTGATCTACAGAGATGTACACAAAATTCATTTCTAAAGAGAAACAGAGTAAATTTATGAAAATTTATAACATGTTTCTTCAAGGATCGTCCTTTACATTATTTACACTATCTTTTAATTCAATTAATCTGACAAGAGACACTCAATAAATGTATTGTGACATTTCATAAAGACTGATTATTATCTGCCACGATGCTTTATATTATGTCAATGACTACCATGGAGCGCGTGGATATTCATAGATCTGTTCCTTCCATAGTGTTCTTTTTTGCTGTTTTATCTTTTATGCCTATAGTGAGGTGTGGGGGAGGGAAGCATGTTATAATGTAGATGTTAAAGGGAAATCATTATCCCTGCCATCAGCTTGAAACCTCCTTTGTACTGTTTGGTTCCTGAGTTCTCGTTTCCCTGGCTCACCAGATGGTCATCAATGAGCAGAAAGAAGAGGACAGATTAGAACTAAAGTAAACACATGCAAAAATGCAAGCATGCGTGCACACACACACACACACACACACACACTCACATTCACACACACACCACACACACACACACACACCACACACACACACACACACACACACACGCACACACACACACACACACCAATCCAAACCCTTTCAGAATCACCGGTTTCCACAACAGATCAATAGTTCCCTTGAGAACATATGTGATATTACAGTGATATGAATCCATGTATGTCCACACAAGGTCACAGCATGGGAGCGGGCAGGGAGGAATCAAATAATTGTTTGACATTCTTCGTGTCAATACTGTTGCGGAACTTTGTTAGAATGCGGGTATTTGATCAGTTAACAACAACAAAAACAAAATTAACGAAATTACTGTTGACACGCTGCTTGATTGTCAAATCTTGAGTGGTTTCCAACACATGGGAGGCAACAGCATTAATTACAGATCCAGTCAATAGTTTGGTCCAAAAACCTCACGCACTCAGTGGAGATGCGGGCTCGTGCTCCTGGAACATACCACATACGATTCTCAGAGGTGGTGGGTTTGTCTGGCTCAGATGGTACAGTAGCCTTCTCATTATTGAAGGATTACTGCTTCAATCCAGCCGTACTAATCTCCAGATAAGAGCATCCTCTGACATTGCGACATTTGAAGACTTCGTCCTTGGAGCTAAAGCACGAATGATTCCGACTTCAGAAATAAATAAACGAAAAGTGCGTGGGTCGTCGTCACCTGCTCGCACTCGTCCATTGTGTTTTGCTCGGAAACAAACTGAATTAAGTTACGGTTTTGAGACGTGAACCAGCGGGGCCACAAAAGCCTGAGGCACAAGCCAAAGGGAGGTCGGAAATTATTTGGTAAAGCATTTGCACAAAAGGCAACTGATATTGAGAAAAAATAAATTGTTGAAGGCATTTTTCTGTAATTGAAGTTTTTTAATAGAATAAAAAAAGGCCTTATCACTGATTATTAGTCTTTCTAGGTTACGATACAGCAAGAGAGCTACTGCTGGCAAACAACTCATTCTGTTCCTGCAGTTGCAGACAAGGAGAAGTCCAAGTCATGATTTCCTTCACATTGCCTTTGGTGGCCATAACTATAATTTAAGTCGCTGTCAGTAACAAGCAACAATCCAGAGCTTCTTATGAGTTGGTAACATGGTCATAGGAAGACGTATTGGGAATCAATATCAATGCAGATGAAGCCATTACTGATTTTTAGTCGGTATTTACTTCATAACATGGAAACTTGCATTTTGTCAGTGTGAATCAAACCAAATCAATGTCAGCTATCATCACCTGTTACCATGCAGAGTGGCATCGGCTCGAACCGAAACTGAATCGTCACAAGGGATGTTTACCACTGTTGGTGGTCAATCAGGTCTTGAGGGATTAACTTCAGCCGCAAACACTGCGCTATTCGTACAACCTTCATACAAAACTTCAATGTTTCTCCGCAAAAGTCCAGTTTCAACAACTACAAATCAAAACTGATCAAATAAATCAAACCAACATAGAAACATTTTCAATGAATTTCCCTCTTGCTCATTTTGATTACAGTTGTAATAATAGTTTGGAGGAAAATGTCAAGAGGTCATTTGACAACTTAGTTATGTGAAACAATGAACTCCTCCCATGAATAAACTACAGATGTGTTATAAAATATATTCCCAGGTCTTCACTAAACACTTACTACTGACAAGTGGTTTTCTATTATCTATCCCGGATGGTAAAAAATTAGTAGTGTGAATTTCCTGTCTCACTTTTCCGGACTAGTTTCCCTTCCAGGTCGAACAGGAGTAGTCGTCTCTTCACAGACGAGGCTGCACAGGCACCGAACTTTCACTCCACTAAGTAAATGCACTTGTGTTTAATATGCAAGAGAGATGTTTTTGTAAAGTTGCATCCTCGGCTTGTTTCTTTCAGTTGATAATGACACAACTCTGAGGTCTGAGGGAACGACACAGACCGTCCTGCACTTCCAACATCTCCTGCTGTCCATGGTAAAATACTCAATCATGAGTCATACAGAATATGCACATCATAAATTCACCTCAGAATAGTGAGTTTAATCCCACTAACTTAATCTTTCCATTCCTTATATAGAAAATGTATTGTATTTATCCAATGTTGTACATATATAGATTTCTACAAACCATCGCATTCTGTATTTGTGTGCATATATTTGTGTGTGTATGCATGTGTATTTATATATGTGTGCATGTGTATGTACACACACACATATATATCATGTACATGTATGTAAACACACATTTATATATATACATATACATACACACACACATATATATGTATACACACACACAGATATAGACAGACATTACCTTTTATAATGTGTGAATGTACCTGCCTGCTATGACAAGTTCTATCTATCTATCTATCTATCTATCTATCTATCTATCTATCTATCTATCTATCTATCTATCTATCTATCTATCTATCTATCTATCTATCTATCTATCTATCTATCTATCTATCTATCTATCTATCCATCCATCCATCCATCCATCCATCCATTCATCCACATTGTATCATAATTTACTATTGTTTTCAGTAGGTAGAGCCATTCTCTACCCACCGTGTTGAAGCAGATAAAAATGTGTGACCCGTTGCAGGATGACTACATTCTCATTTGATTTAGTCACTTTAGCTGCAATAATGAAACGAATAGATGATTAGTGTTGCTTAATGTCAAAGAAGTTGATTGGAAGATGTAGGTGGGACGCCTGCTGGCGAGGTCCTTCTTAATGTTGCAACATCGAAGGTATTAAGCTTTCATACAGTCTGTACTTGCATGTGTACTCTGTGTTCATGAAAAAGAGTCAACCTGTTTCTGTAATTTCTGCAACGATTAAATGCAGCCAAATTCAGAATTTCTCATATTTTGACATGATGGTACTGCTATCTCAGTTCTGATTGGGCAGTAATCACCCAGTTCCGCATCATACCAGCGTACCGTTCTGAGGCATGACTTCAAATATCAGTTGAAACTTTGTTGTGTATGAATACCCTGATGATCTCTCATCTCCACCGAGGTGCACGGCCGTGCTCGGACTCCAGCCCACGTCTCCTCTCACAGAACCCTTTTCCTTCCGAGGTGACGAAAGCGACTGCCGCATTCGCTGTCACACATCTATTTTTCCGAGAAATGCATTTTCTACTGTAAGGGACGAATAAAACATGAGTGTATTTTATAAAATGAATGAGTCGATCCAACATATTACTATGGCATTAAAAAAGATCAAAAGATCAGTGCCAATACAATATCAAGGCATTGTTCAACATATCATATTCTTTTAAAAATCCATGAGTTCATTAATTAAAGCTCTTCTACGTTTTAATCCGTAAATTACTACAATGTATAAAATTCCAGGGCGAAGCTTAATGTCACCCTGTTGTCTCACATGTCAAAGAATTGCATTGATTTCCCTTTAAACCTGCATTATTATATTATAATATATTTTAATGATGATTGAATGATTTAAGGATTCAATGATTGTGTTATTGTGTGTCACTTGCATGGAGGAAATATTTGGGGGGTGTTTTTCCTCTTTCATGCGTTTCCCCTCCCTTTGGACTTGATATGTACTTTACTGTAGTTTTGCCAATCACACACACACACACACACACTCACACACACACACACATACAAACACACACACGCAGACATACAACAGCATTACTAAATGACCTTGGGTGTAACTGTAAATACAAGTCTAATTTATTTTAGTTCGTGCTGGAGGCTGTTGAAATACTAGAATAAAAAAACGCAGCTTTCAAAAAACACATTGTTTGTTGGGCTGAAAGAACGTTTTATTTTGTTATTTCGGGCTCTCACTTGTTCCCTCCACGAAGCCAAACATAATTTTCAAAGAAAGAATACATTTTTTTTTTTAATGTTGGCAAACATTCCCTGTGCTTATCTGGCTTGAATGCTTTCATTGTCCCATTACTTAGATTCAAAATGTATATTTGTTTTTTGTATGTGTTTGTGTGTTTTCTGTAAATAACTATGCAAGACTATAATGTTTTTGCTTTTTTCCGGTCCACAGAAAAATCCGCGGGATACTGTATGTGTGAGACAAAGTTGTGGATGTGTTTTCGTCCTCATGTGCATCCCTTTCATTGCAGCTGAGTTCAGTTGAAGGACTTTGTGACAAGAATGAGGTCCTCTGAAAATTGCCTCTCCTGCGCTGCTGCCGATTTTTCCTGTGGTCACAATAGCTGAAGACTGATCTGCCTCTTCGCCTTGAGAGAACTGAGAGATTGGAGTGGAAAGAGATGCCAATAAGTAGAGAAGCAGGGATGGGTTTTGAAGAGAGGAATTGTTTGGAGCGGGGGAGTCTATCACAGAAACAGCACAGAGGAGGGTATAAACAATAAATTATGTTGTTTTGCCTGATATGAAGAAGCTCAGGAGAGCTAGTTTTTATCATATTCATTCACTCATTTTTCATTTATACCACTTAACCTGCACTCAGGGTTGCACAGATGCTGAAGCCTATCCC
>CAAKHD010005168.1:29164-43173 GCA_901007705.1 Fistularia tabacaria | reverse complement strand
AAAAAATTGAAATTAAAATATGATTTTTTTTTTAACTGAGAAATTTAAAAAAATTAAATACGTTCATTTGGACGGAATTCACTTAAAATGAGAAGGTTTATTTCTCCAGTTTCCCTTTTGAAAAAAGGACAAAAAAAAAAAAAAAAAAAAACCCGGTGGATTTGGTAAGCGCTACAACATCACATAACTACTCAAGAGCAGATCGCAAGGTAAAAAGGAAGAATTAGTAGATAAAAGGCCTGAACGTGTACAAGGCAGAGAGATGGCTGGATGATATGGCTCTCTGTGGCATGTGCATTCTAGGGCCCTACTGCTAGTAAGATAAAATATACATAGGTTCAAGAGAGGAATACAGAGAGCAAAAATATCAGCCCGTCTAAGCTTAGAGAGGGCAAATGGGTTGTTTTTAAGTGGGGAACAGAGCTAAAGCAACAGGGCAAGACTACTCTGCGGATTAAACGAGGGGGACTAAAGGGGAGAAACGTATATTCCGCCTGCCTGGATCATCGGTACACCAGGTGGGATATGGTGCCGGATTTGAAATTGAGCTGATGGTTGGGCACAAAACTGTGTTGGGGATTCTTTCGCGTGCACACATCCTTGGCGTACAGCCCCATGCATGAGTCACAGGACACCTTGGAGCAGTTCACACAGGTGTGCGACGCGCCCGGCTTGTTGCAGAACCCGCAGCGTGATCCCCCCATGCTTACTCGATCGCTGCCGCCTCCCTTTGGTGTTGTCAAGCCAACGGACTTGCTTGGAAACAGCTTAGTAGACAACAGGGGTTTCTCGACCATCTGGGGGTGAGGGTGAGGGTGAGAGTGCGAGTGGGTCAGTGTTAAAGGATGAGGGTGTAGATGGGAGTGGGAGTGAGTGTTTGAGTAAACTGAGAGCTTTTCCTTCACAGGAATATATCCATCAAGAGGGCGCGGGGATTTGGGGTGATAATCCTGGAGGCTACAACAAGGGGAAGGGTCCACATCGTGACAGGCAGAGCAGATGATCATGTCGCACCGCTGGCAGGAGGCCATCGTAGAGCAGCCCAGCCCACAACCCTGGCACTTCACACTGCCGTGGGCTTTGAGCAGCCACCCGTCCCTGGCGTCGCGAGGCTCTCTGGACGGGGGTCGAGAGGGGGTCTGCCGTCCACCTGTCCCCGCGCCGCCCCTCTCTGTGTACAAGTCGATCTCATCCAAAGACGACAAATGGTATGAGGTGTAAGCGTCGGCCGGGGGGGGCGACTGAATGGGGAAGAAATCGGCAACAGGGCTGTACGACGGCGGTGCCGCCACAGAGAAGAGGGACGCTGAAGTGCTGGGCCTGATGATCTCATCCTTCATGTCCTCCTCTGCATCCACAAAAAGAGGCTCCTTCCTCAGGCTCAACGAAGCTTTCAAGACAGGTTTGTTAACCGCCGCGTGCCAGTGACCAGCCCCATCTGTAACATCCACGGATTTTGATGGCCGGCTGCCTCGCCTCAGATGGTGACCGTGGGGCCTCTCAATATCCAGCGGCTGAACAGACAGCCGGGTCATATCTACCCCGAGGCTGTCGCGTCTGCGGAGGGCCTCGGCACAGCCAGCTGCATCATCCCTGCAGCCCCGGCGGAGTTCCAGGGCCTCCAACTCTGATGCTGAACCTCTTGCCAGAGCCACTACTTCTCCCAGAAGACGACACTCCGCCTGGGCCAGGAAGAGCTCAAACGCTAACTGGCGGAGATGATTCGGGCCCCCTGGGTGCTCCTGCAGATAGAACTGCGAATCGTGGTCACTGGAATAGCCGATAGTGCGCATTAGAGATCGTAGTTCAGGATCAGGAATCGCAGATTTCAGATGGTATACATACGGGCCTGTGAAGGTCTGCGAAAATAGAAAGGTTCATCAGAATCAGTGTGAATCAATGAAAAAGACAGAAAAATCCATAGTATGAATATTTAGGGGCAATTATATTCACATTGGATCGCGTTTTCTAGATCTCAATGATAAACCATTAGGCTGTACCCCAATCAGAGTGGGTTTGGGGATTCGATTGTGCCACAACCCACTGAACATACGACTGGCAGATTGCCGTTCAAGTCATTGAAAAAAAATAATTCACTTGAACTCAATTACTAATTATGAATGATGGTTATTCTTGTACTTCTCTGAAATATATTTTCTGCATTTGAATTATTTTTTTCTTGCGACATCCTCAACTGCAGTCACATTGTATTTAAACCACAAATGTGTCATCATTTATTAAGTAGTAGCTGCGGGGGGCGATGCCAATTTGTTAACTCAGCATCCAAACTCCTTTGAAACTACACTGCCTTGAGAAAGCAGCATAAGGTTAGTTGAACCGGATGGCGGCGGGAAAAACATGATTAATCACCATAGGCAGGAAGAGGTGGGCTAGAGGTTCTGAATGTTGATTTCAATAGCTTTTCAGTTAAATAAGCAACTCTTGTGTAACAGCCCAGACAAAGTAGCCAAGGGGAGTTCTAAAGCTTTAACAGAAGGAGGGAATGCTGTCAGTACATGGATTATCTTTACAAACAGTTTGCCAGCATGCTAGTTGTTTACAACTTAAGACTCCTGATGATTTCCATAAAAACACAAATGGCCAAATGGGATATTTAAGTTTAATTCATTCACAGCGTTGCATATAAGATACAGGTATGAATGAAATGAAAGGCTGGAGAATGTGCATGTGCAATGTGCAACCCTCAGCTGGGTAATTTAATCTGTACCCTGATCAAATAGGACAAATGAATGTAGACATTAAAATAAAACACTGCTAACACATTTAAATTTATGTGACATGTAAAACCAGAACAACCTTAACATTTTAACTGAAGATTAATGAGTAACTGCTTTTTATCATGTTCAGTCTTATTTATTAGTAATACAGCATTCCTTGTAGAACTAATCAATTCCAAATTAATGTTCTTTTCTATATGAAATAGATCTTGTGGATTCCCTTTGTCAAGACATGACTTTAAGCCAAAAGCCAACTCACAAATTTAAAACGAGTGTAATGTCAATGATGGTGTGCAGCACCTTTTACAACTGCTACTGACAGGCTTATATCATTATCACGGACATTTAATGCCCCAAACAATGTGTCAAGTGAGCTCCAAAGACCGTTCAGTGAGACGAACATGACAAAACAAGATAATAAACTTACCTTTATACATTTGAATTCTTTCTTCCATGGAAACAGTAAGAGGTTGGTACAGATGGTTTCCAGGGTGTGGAAGGCCCTCTCAAGACTCTTGAGGCTGGCCCCTCTCTGGCAGCGAAGGGAGCACTCCACCACCTCATAAAATGGAAACATTCGGAAACGTTGTCCCGGATCTGGTTGATAGGCCCCAAGTAGAGCTGTGGCGGTTGAGAGTAAAGCCTCACTGTCCTTGTGTTTCCCTCTGTCCCCGTCTTGTGCATTACCAATCCGTGGCTTTTCACCTCCATTTTCCAGGTGTCTCTCCAGTGCTCCCACATACCTGCGGAACAGGTCCTCTTTTAACTTGGCATCCATTATGTGGAGCAGATGACCAGTCAGCTGTTGTACTTTTCCAAGAGCCTCACCCCTTTTGCATATTCTCCAAAGCGATGCCACATTCAAGCACCATTTTTGGCCAACATAATGCAATGTACCCACTGGCACAGGCTCGACATTAATCAAGTTTTATATAAGTGTGGAGGAGGGATGGGACTGCATGTAATCAGCAGAACATCCCTATCAGTAAGAGATGGTGCTCTCACTTGGTGTAGCAAGGCTCCAGCCTGCAGGGATGCCTTCTTATGGGCATCTCTGGTCCTGGCTCAAAGCCTGATTTGTTTGCAGACAAACAGGCCTATGTCATGAGAGATGAGGTCAGGGGGGAGCACTTGCTTCATGCTCTGTTAAAGCAGCATTGTATGCGATCCATTCCTTGTTTGACAGCATGTGAGTCCAAGGTCAATCATACATCAAGACAGTTTCACGGTGGTGCAAGTCTCCAGAGCCGCCTCCAAACTGTAATGAGAAAAAGGTGTGTTACGAAATCGGAAAGAATGGATTTTCAATCCACAAAAATACATTAGGAGATTTAAATTGAAGGGATACGAGTGTTGATTTGATCCTCAGTGCGACTGCCACATGTGATACTTTTTTTGTTTGCGTTTTCAAGGAATGCTGTATGATAAACACTATTCTTCAGTTGTGTGCGCTTGCAGGTGATTCACGTGGAACTAATAGCTGTTTTGAGAGTTTCAATTCAAACGAGAGATGAGGAAATGCACTGTCAAAATACACAGAAATCAACGACAGAGTGGGTTTTGTCTTCCGCTTGTCTGCACCAGTGTGAGCCATCAGCATTATCAGCGACACATGCATGCGAGTCAACCCGTAGCCTGCGTTGAGACCGCATTGATTGGAATCGAAAAAGCAAACCGGAGGTGACAGTTTTTCCCACAGACAACTGCGATGAAGCCTAAAATACAGCAGAACACTGGCTCCCGATCTACTTGGCTGTCCGTTCCAGTTACCTCACACATCAAATCTCTCGAGTATTATTTAGCGAGTTAGCATGCAACAAAATAGCTAACAACATCACCATGCCCCACTGTTGCGCAACGAACGCAGCGGTAAATGCCAGCCGATTGAGAAAAAAAATGAAAAAACACCTTTGGGATGATCGTTTTGAGTATGTGCACTTTATATTCTTAGTCAATCTCAAACCTGACATGACCCTTTAGTCTCCCCAGGAAGGCCCCCCCAAATGAGCAAATGTAGTGAACGCCCATTTCAGCGCAGCTGCTCAGATTTAAATATGGGTCCCTAAATTTCCAAAAAATCCAGCCGGAAAACAATCAAACATTGAAATAAAAAGCTTTACTATGCTCGACTCTTGTGGTGATGACCAACTCTGATTCCGGTGCGGTTTAACACCGTTTTACAAAGGCTAACACAAGCATCCGCACACCTTACCTCTGACAAATGCTAGCAGTGGCTAGCGACGCCTCCTCAGCTGTTGGAAATTCCCATCGTCACAGTGCGCATGCGTACGATTCCAACCGTTCATCGGCACCAGAGGTCCGCGGTTGTTGTTCTTGATCGTCTCAAACAAAAACACACCAAAAAGCACATTGTTGCCATCTAGCGCTGTGGAGGATGGCTCGTTATGTAAAAACGACACGAAAACCTGACATACCCAGACGAAGAGAAGACAGGTTCATATAAAAATGTAGATAACAGTCCGTGATTATTTTTTCTTCAAATTTGATTCCATTCACATCTCATCTGTATTTCTCCAGATTCTCTGCTCTTTTCTGTCATTTACGCCAGGCGTGTCAAACTCACATTCAACGAGGGCCACATCAGCATAATGGTTGCACTCAAAGGGCCACATGTAACAGTATAAACGTTACTAAATGTAGCCAAATGTAATGTCAAATAAATGCAACTACTCCTTAATGTTAAAAACCTCTGAATTTATTACTCATAAAAATCAAAAACATTACATATGCATTAGCATAGATGTAAAATAATTATGTTTACGAGTTGCTCTGTTACAACATAAATCCTTTTCTATTGTCAGATTAAGAATCTCACATTACTCCATCAATCAATGATCAAACTATCCAAGTGAATAAAGAAAAATATCCATCTTCATCAACTTTTTTCCTCCTGGACATTTTAGGGACCATTTGTGTTTCTCAATTCCACTTGTTGAAAATCGCATTGATGTGGATCCACTGCAATCTAATGGCGAGATGCCGTCACTTCGCGGGGAACATGATCGGCATGAATTGTGGAAAATATAGTTTACAGTCATTGCACGCGTTTGACTTATATATTTTAAGACAGTCAGACCTTCTAAGACGTTCTCGCGGGCCACATATAACAACATGGCGGGACACATTTTGCCCGCAGGCCTTGAGTTTGACACATGTGATTTACACAGTTGAGCTGAGCATGTTCAGTCTCTCCTTGGTTGCAGCGTTCTGCTTCTTTATGTTTCCATCATGTTATACGCCACGATTTAATCCCATGTGCCCCGAATCTCAATTTGAAATGACTGATGAATGATTTTGCTCGTTCGCATTTTCCTGTTCTCTCCTCCTTCCACCACTGCAGCTACCTCCTCCTCTAATTTGGTGATCGTAAATTAGTTTTATGTCAGTCAAAGATTACAGAGTAGAACCTATAAAACAGGACAAAAAAATGCATAAGCAGTGCTACTCCATTCCTTCCAGTCACTGTAAAACAGTGCTGGATGCATCAGTGGGTGGATCTGTGATGTTGCTTCACAGAAACAAAGTATAACACTACGATTCCGTGACGTCACAAGGTTATACATCTTTTCTATGAATCAAATTCAAATACTTTCTGCAAGAAATTAGAATATGTAATGACCGCTACAGGAACAGGAACCGAAATAGCTCCCAGCTTCCTGATGTCTCTCACTTAGGCCCATACCCCTTTCCACCATGGGACTGAACGTTACCTCTCTCTTTTCCCACATCACGGCCCCAAGTTACAAACCCCTCTCTTCATTTTGTCGTATCCTGAGAAAAAATTGTTGCCTGTGCAGCATGAACTGTCAAATGTATGTTGCTTATGTTGCGCACTTAATTGATTTGTTGACGTCCAAGGAAACTTTGTAACTCTAGGGCTGAGAACAATCAATTTACTCTTGTCATTGAAGAGCAGGTTCTGTTTATATTTCCACAGGAAACAAGATAAGATATTCCTTCATGCGTTCTGCTGCGAATTTCCCCACTGTGGGACTAATAAAGGAATATGTTATCTTAAAACTGTACAAATCAGTGATAACAGTATGGGAACTAAATGAAACTACATTAAATTATTGTCTCCTTCTAGCACCTTTGAATTTCTCTTCTCCCCATATTTTGTAATGACGCAGAAACAGCTTCACCATTCTTCCTTTTCTTTCTTGGCTATGACATGGCCCTTTTCATCGTCAAAGTCAAAGTCAAAGTCAGCTTCATTGTCAATTTCTCCACACGTGGCAGACATACATATGAGATGTTTCTCCTTATCCCACAGTGACAGAATAAAACTGCACAGCACAAAGACAAGTCATTTCCCAACAAAACTATGTAAACAATTAAGTGCACAGCATTTAATGAAAAATAAGAATAGCAGCAGAGATTTTTGAATAGGTTACGTGGTGAAAAATCAGTCAGTGAGAGCGACATTGTTTTATTTTACTGTAATACTGCAGAGACTGTAAATCCGAAGATCAGGTTTTGATATCCAGAGTGGAGGGAGTGGGAAAGTGGGATATCCTTTTTCCAATCCCCCACTCCAAAAGAATCCTCTCCCCTTTCCTCTCAAGGTGTTCATGGTTTTAAGATGTGTTATTCCTCTTTATCTCCCACACTTCTTAGTTGTATGATTGAAGCAATGTGTTTAACCAATACTGCTGTTGCATCCAGTTGAATCACCGCACCATTTCCTGGTGTTATCTAAATACTTTGAGCCCTCCTCATCACTGCCCTGCATCTCCAAGCTGACTACCACCTTCATTATAATGAACCTCCACCTAGTTCCAACTCCCTCAAATCCTCTTCCTCCATACACCTGTCTGCCCCCTCCGTCCATCTCACCACCATGGGGAGCAGAGCATTCAGCCGCTCCGCTCCCCATCTCTAGAATTTACTACCATCCAAACTTAGAAGCATCGATTCATTCCCCCACTTTCAAATCACAACTCAAAACACGTCTGTTAATAGCAGCCTTTTCTATCAAGTGCCAACTACTCTGTATATTTGTTTTACTTTGTCATTTTTGTCGGGTATTTTTTTATTGTTTCTTTAAACCCATTTTTTGTGTATATGTCTGGCCCTTTAAATAAAATACATTATTGCTATGACAAAAGCGGCCTTTTCCATCCAATGGAAACTACTTTTATTCTCTTACCTTTTCTACTTTTTCACTTTTATTGTTTTTATTTTTATTGCTTCTTTTATCCCGTATTTTGTGTATATGAATATGTCTGGCGCCTAAAATGAAATGCATGATGATAATAATAATAATAATAATAGTAATAATAATAATAGTAATAATAATAATAATAATAATAATATTATTATTATTATTATTATTATTATTATTATTATTATTATTATTATTATTATTATTATTATTATTATTATTATTATCCCAGGTTGCCTGTCGCCATCTTGAGCAGGGGGTTCGGAGGGTTTAGCCCCGCCCACTCGCGTGGACGATATGATGACGTCGTTAGGCGAAAGGGGAAACTGACAGAGAGCGAAGAAAAAGAAATGGCGATGCTCGGAGGCTTTAGCTCCACACAACACAAGAAAAACGTCCCTGACATGAGCAGCGACGTGTCAGAATTCGTCTGTCCCGTTTGCCTCGAAATTTTCGACTGTCCAGTTACGACGCAGTGCGGACATACGTGAGTAGCGTGTCTTTTGTGTCGCTAAGAGCCGCCTTTCACCAACTAACGTCTAGCATTAGCAAAGCAATGATGCGAGTTGACTGAAAATATTGAGGGAGGGGATGTTTATCCACGTTATAACGTCGTGCATAAACGGGGCTTTTTATGCAGTGATTCCGTGTGTTTAAGGCAGTGCATGGACGTATGTTCAAGTCGAACATTAGCCCTTTCGATCGTCCTTTTAGCCCCTTGTGATCACTAAGTGTTCCACCAGAAGCCTCTTTCAAACACTGTTTTGTTACATTTTCTGGACCTGTACAAATGGAAACAGAAAGCGTGTGCGTTTTTCGCTTTCGTCGTAACTTAAATAAAGCCTGTTTATCATGTCTACGGGATGCCAAACCGATGCCAGTTTGCTAGTTTCAGTTTTGTTTACACCGGGGGTGATGAGGCCCCGGCTCTGGGAAATGTAGTTCAGCTGTCAGCTGAGCGTGGTGTTTAAATGTTCGCTATAAACTACAAGTGTCGACGCCCTCTTGAGGTTGGGACTTTCCAGTGGGCGCATAGGAAACACCGCAGCTTTAAATAAATAATTTCAGACATTTTATGTAAATTATCTTCCTGAAGGAACATCGTCATTTCCGCAAACAAACACGGTTGTCCATGTATTCAGTAGCGAGGACTCCCATCAATCTTCACATGAACATAATTTAAAATGAACTTTATAAATGTGTGGTAATCCACAGCCGTATTAGAGATGGATCAGTGATAACGGGGAGCAAAATGTCATTCAAAAAGAATAAATAAGCAGGCAAAGGAAAGCACATGTGAATTGTGATTTGTACATATCAATAACCCTGAAGATATTAATTAATATTATGGTGATCTTTGCACATCAATTGACCCCAAAACAAACTCGTTTGATTACACTTAAGCAATACATGCAGAATATCAGTAGAACGACTGCTTTATCTTCCCTTTTCCTTATCATTTATTTTCCGTATCTTTCTTCAGGTTCTGCCAGAGTTGTTTGCAGGAGTGTTTGCGTCCACACAAACCTGTTTGTGCTGTATGTCGGGCCACACTTGGCCGTTGCACTAAAGCTGTCGAGCTGGAGGCTCTCATTCAGTCATCAGTGGCACCTTGCAAGGGATGTGGAGTTCAGGTACGTTGAATGTTAAAATTGACCAAAAGCCACAGAAATAACTTGGTTATTCTGAGTTTCACATGGAAACATGGGAGCTTATTGTAACAGCAACATTACTTGCTCAATCGTAAAGGTAGTGATGAGTCAAAATGTTACTCTTTATATATGAGCAGTAGAGGAGTCCACTTTGTATCGCTACATTTTGTGTTTTTCTGGCTGATGTACAGATTTATGCCTTCTCTGCCCTTCTTCAGGTTGGCCTTTCTCAGATGAGAAGCCACACAGCTGCTTGCTCAAAATACCAGGAGTACATTGAAGAGGGAGTAAGGACCACTGCCCAGAGCCAGCCCGCCATCATCAGGTGAAACGGGGGGCAATAAGGAAAGCCAGGATAGTGAGAAATCCCTCACCTCTTCACATGTGATTTAAAACTAGCCCCTTAACACAACAAATAATGTATATAGTCCGTTTCCATTGATAATTTGCCAAGATTTTCATGCATCTTTTTAAAAGACGTGACATTTTGTTTTTGGTTTGTCCATGCAATGCACCGGTCTTATGAGAAATCTGTATATCTAGATTATTCATACCCTAATAGTTTCAAAAATTGTATTTAAGTAGTCTATTCCACGGTTCAAAGTTACAGGGATGCTGCATGTTCATGAACGTTCACACCGCTCTAATTATATGGAATGATTATGTGATGATATTTAAAGCTCCAAAGTGAACTTTAAAGTGATATCATGGTCTGCATAAGAGTTCAAAGACATTGCCAATGTGTCTGCACACTGAGTGACTGAGAAAGGCATCATTCCCCAGGATCCAGTTACCATTACAATTAAGCAGGTCTAAGCTTTGCCCTTGTCAATTTTACAGACAAAAGACAGTATTTTGTTGCTATTTTCTTTACGTGATATAAATCCATTAGTGTTTAAAACAAAATAGAATAAATGCTGTGCTAAGAGGAAAGGGGGAAAAATGTAACTTGCCTTTTTTCTGCCCTGATGAACCTATTAGGATTCCTTCAAAGTGATGCCGGGGTTAGACCACCTTCGCCCCCCCCCTTAAATCATATAAACAAGACATGTGCTGAGCACTGGTGAAGAGTTACGTCATGCTGGTGATGTATTTTGAACTTTGTCACTACAAAATGTTTGCAATTAGTTTCGTCTGGGCTGCAGAGAGTCAATTCTGCACAGACATGCTGATTTTTTTTTTTTCTTCGTTTTATTTTTCTTTTTTTGGGTTTCGTGCCCTTGCCCTGGTTAAGAACATTTGTGCGATTCAGTAGTTTCTCTTTGACGTATTTTTGCCATGTCTTTCTTTGATCCACTGCAACGAATACTTCATATCGTTAGGTCCAGTTTCAGCTGACACTAGGAGAAAAGTACTGGAGGTTCAGAACAAGATGGGGTGCTAATTTAGCACCATTGATTTTTGCCGTTAACCTTTTCAGAAAACAGATATCTCCAAACAGTGGAACCCAAACATTCTCAATTCTGATTATTGAGTTCAGCCGAATCTTAAAGGTTGTTTTTATCACGTCAGGGGACGCTGATTTTGAAACTTGCCATTTGGCTTTGGATCTGTGACATGAGTTAATGGGCAATGACTTTCCATACAAAGGTCCTGTTGACTAAGGGCAGAAAAACCCATGGTCAAATCCACTTGCTAACAAGTAAGGCAAAAGAGTTATGAACGGAGCGCCATTACTAGATACAGGACACAAAGGCCCGCTGCTTTTGCCCAGCATCTGAATTTGGAAAATCAGGTAAATTCCAAGTTTATTTTTGTTGTGTTTTTAATCAGAAACATTGAAGCAAATCTTTCTCATAACTGTTAACTTAATCTGCAATTTGAGCAGCGGCAGCTTATGAGTGCTATGAGTATTAGAGGATCCTTTAGTTTGTTAGACGTTCACGAGGGCCCGGTGGTCTCGCAATAGCACCTCAGGGGGAGAGTTTGAGAGGCTGGGATAGGCGATAGTGATTTTATGGGAACGAGAGAGGATTATTTTCCTCTTTTCCTTCAGGCGGGACAACCAGCCTGAAATGAGTGCTGATTGTAGTCTTCGACTTCTGTGATTAACTTTCCGAGCATTTTCAAGTCATCTCAAAACTGTGCGTGGTGTCAATGTGACTGCGAATCTCTGGCTCTAAAACATCTGTCGAAGGGAGTGTGTGACCACGTTGAAAGATTCAGCGATAGCTCTGAGACAGCGCGGTTTAGTTTTCATCAAGTCCAGATCTGATTACGACACTTTGACTGAAGCCTTGTTAGAAGTTACTTTGTGGTGTATATTGAAGTTTTCCAAGGTTGGCGAGAGGCAGATCACATTGAGATTAATTTGTCTTGTTGTATGTAGATATAACGGTGTTGATTTAGTTTCCAGCTGTCCCTGCTGTTAAAAGAAAAGTCTTTCGATCAATGATAGTTACGTAAAGGTGGAAGAAGAGAGAACTTTTAAGAGTTAAGGCTCATAAAACCGGGCCGAAGAGGATACTCAAGCATCTATTGTTTGAAATCCATCAGGGCTGTTATTTGATTCATCCAAACTATTTCACGTATCCCGGCTGCATAGCCAACATGATCCACAGATCTCCCCCATAAAGCAAGTAAGTAAGCGCTGGGATTTCATCTTATCTAAACAAAACTTTTGATCAGCAGAAATAGGTCTTGTCGCGCTGTGGCCAGGGTGGGAACTTACAACATAGACACACGTGTTATATTTCAAGATTCTCAAATGTCAAATAATCAAATTGTCGGCAAAAAGTACTGTGTAGTCAGCAGAAACCCTGATGCTTTTAAAGAGATAAAACCAATTGTGGGTAACTGAAAATACCTATGCTGAAATTCATAGTTTACCAAAAAGCCATTGTGTTTAAGACTGAATCGTGTTGCTCTGTAACGATCACCATGGAGATGGTGGGTGCAAGCCCAGATGACATTTGTCTTGTTAGTAACCAACCGAAATCCCATTACATAAAATTCACAGTGTCGCTCATCTTCCCTCCTGTCTTTCTTGCAGCCCTGTGCCAAATCGTTACACTTTCACCTGCCCTTACTGCAACTGCCAGAACCTCGATCAGGACAGCCTGGTTGAACATTGCACTACTCAGCACGCTCGAGATGCTCGCCAAGTGGTGAGTGGCACACCGTGATTCAATGAGCTGCCCTTTAAGGATACAGTTCCAGGCATTTCTTTGGAATCGGTTGATGATGAATTGATTTTTTTTTTTCCCCCTTCTTTTAATTCTTCTGTCTTTGTGTCTATGCAGGTGTGCCCCATTTGTGCCTCAATGCCTTGGGGGGACCCAAACTACAGGAGTACTGATTTTTTTCAGCACCTAAAGATTAGACACACGTTTTCATATGACACCTTTGTCGTGAGTTGAATTTCTGAACACAGCTTCTGTTTTTCACGAATGATTATGTTACTTTGTTTTGAAACCTTTTTTTTTTTTTTTCTTCTTTTACATTCAGGATTACTCCACAGATGAGCACACAATGATCCAGGAAGCTCTACAGCGCTCCCTTTTGGACAACTGAAGTGCAAAGAACGATCCACTCAAAGAAAGCCACTCAAGGGGAGAACACAAGTGTATCATCGTTAATCTAACACGAGAATGGTGATGCTGTCTTACTATGGGCAATCAGTTTTACAGGGAATTAGAAATGTAACAATGAATCCATAGGTCTATAAAAAAAAATAAAATAAATAATGCAATATTGTTGAAAATAATTCTGTGCTGTCTGATTTAGGAGTGTTATTGTAATTCTGGTGTGATAATCTAATCTTTCCCCAGTTCATCCTATAGACTTGATAGTATTTGAATATCTATTTAAACATGGTTGTTGTTGTTTGTTAATTAATGATATGGTCTCATATAGCCAAAAAAGTCCAAAGCTGTAGGTCAAAAGTCCCTGTTTTCAACACTTGATGTAATAAGAGGGTTCTACCACTAGGTGGCCAACTGTTGCCAGGAGACGATGCACTTCTTTCCGTGAGGTAGTCAAGTATCATTAACAGTAATAATAACTCATTATAATCTACGTCAGTGTCTGAGGATGGCGTTTGTCTTACTATCAGTTTAACCGCAAATGAAACCTCCGTCTTTTTTTATGCTCCTTCGTTTGGCTTGTACGAGAGAGGGTGTCCTCGTTCTTTTCTCCAAGATCTACTAGAAAGAATAAATAATATGAGGGTCAAACAAAGCCAGACACAGCTGCCTGCTTTATTGAAATGTTTCTCCCTTATGTCTGTGTGCCTGCTGGTAGATCTGGTTCCTGACTTCCAAAACACACAGGGCTGATAGTTAATCCCGTAATGCAAAAGATACCAGTGGGACACACACACACACACACACACACACACACACACACACACACACACACACACACACACACACACACACACACACACACACACAGCCACGCACCGGCGCCTGAATTAACACGCGGATTAGCGTG